>PVHP010023994.1:0-26841 GCA_004024765.1 Zapus hudsonius | reverse complement strand
GTGTGCATCTGTGTGAGCATGTACATATGAGTATGTGGTCACTTTGTTGGTGTCAGGTGATGCCAGCCTTGGGCTTGTATCATACAGGTATTCATAGTCATATTCAGCTGATAACTTACAATGAAGTAGGAACTAGAATGATCTCTGGGGAGCAGATGGGCAACTGAAGCACCCCTGAGAGGGAGAAGGACTAGTTTGGGTTGGCACTTCTGATATGGAGGAGGGTATAGATCAGGACCTAGCTCTGAATCTTCAAACCTGAGCAACTGGTAGAAGCCTGACTTCTCAGGACAGTGTGTGTGTGTGGGTGGGGTAGAGCTTATTGTCGCACCTGGGCCCAGTTGTCCCTAGGGCAAAGAGAGGAGCTGTAGGGTCCATTAGATGGTCTTGTCTAAGGAAGAGACTCAGGTCAGAGGGTTCCAAGATGTATGGTCTCACTTCCTTGACAACTGCAAACAGAACTTGGAACTCTGATGATGAGGACAGCACAGCAACCCCAACTGACAACCTTTTCTGAGGATTCTGGGCAGCACAGGATGTTCTCTTGCTATTTCTTGAGGTCTGGAGGCTCGGTTTTCAGGAATGCTTGGTATGGAGGTTTTTGGCAGCTCTGGAGACTCTGGGTGAGCCACTGTGCCCAGTGTGTCAGATAAGCTTCCCACAAGGACACACAGGTGATACTGAATAGTGCATAGAGAGCACATACCTCTCAGATACCTGGGGGCTGCAAATCTCTCTCTCTCTCCCCCCACCCGTGAAAATTGTTTCTATACACTTTCCATTTCTGTATATGACAATGAGTAATTTATCAGTCTGTTAACGTTTCCATTCTTAAACCATCTTTCATTGCCCCTAGATGGGGTATAAAGGTGTCGGCCCACATCTTTGATGACAACAGTAACAACAATTAAAAGAATGTGGTGGACTACATGGCAATAACAGTGAGTAGCAATGATCACCTTTTTATGTGTAACTTCATGGCCATCTACCCAAAATAGGCCATTACTTGCGAGGTACTGGACCTGGTAACGACTGTGCCATGTTCAAGCCAGGGGAGCTCACCCCTCGGGTTTTGGTCTTGGGAAGGTTGGGTTATTTCAGGTATTGTTTGTTCTCATTGGTTGTTAAGTGGGACTCTGCCCTGTATTGTTGGCCCTGGGCTCGACTCTACTGAGGCTGCTTGTTCTCACAGGCTGATTTTCAGTGGGACTGCACTCCGCTGTGTTGGTCTGATCCTGAAGCCAGTGAGGGACTCTGGTGGGTGACTTTAACTTATCCCTTCCTCTCTCCTCTAAAGAAGCACTCCTGCCAACACCACCCTTCCTTAGGTCTCAAGCAAAGACCTTTTGTCATTTGTAAAGAAAGTTCCAGATGTCTTCTAGAATACCTAGCATAAAATGGCACATGTTCAAAAATGCCAACAAGGTCATCGCAAGAAGCTCTGTCCCCAGGGAGATTTGTGAATGTTGCAAGGAGCTGCTTGGAGTCACTCATTGTACAAACACACAAGCACCTGTGACAGATACTTAGCAGATAACTCAGGAAACAAACAAACAAAACCCCCCACAAAGTTTCCAGCTAGCCACTTCTCCTTGGCTTTTGTCCCCAGCCCAAATTCAACCAGCCCATCTAAATGTCCTGGCAGGTTGGGGACACAAGACCTAAGGGTTGACACCCCCTGGCTTTTTCCAGTGACCCATCTTTCTGACCTAATTGTAAGGAGGCCCAGAAAGACAAGAAGTGGGCTTTGGGTTCAGAGAGAGGTAAACTCTCATCTGCAGTGTGGAATATTTGGGGAGCTGTTGCTGGTGGCCTGGGAAATGGCGATGATTTTGGTGATTTCCCCTGCAGGTGGAGATAAGCAAGAGTTCTGTGGGTGGAGCAGAGGGGAGGGGCCTGCTTGGCTCTGTCCTGTCCTCCATCGCGTTCCAGATAAGAGGTGTCTTGATGCCCTGTACTGAGGGGTCCCATGGCTCTGCTCACCATGCCCAGCTGCACATGGGCTGTGGACACTTCCCCCTGTGCTTCCTTGAACCCTTCCCCCAGGGCAACAGCCTACTTTCACTTGACTCATGGAGATGCCACTTCAGGCCATCATGGAGGCAGGCAGGAGAAGACTTGACATTACAGAAATACTGGAATGAATTCTGTGCCTGCAAGAAGAAATATAGACACTATCAGGGCCCTGTGTTAGAGAAGTGTGCATAATGGTTAGGGACACAAGGTCTGAAACCAGGCTGAGAGAATCACTGACAGAGATCTCCAACTTAGCCTGAGGACTTCAGGCCTGTCAAACTTGACAGCAGCCACCACCCATGGTGGAATGATATCAACTGAAATGTAATGGTGTGTGGAGCTCTCTGAATCCTGAGCCCCAAACTATGTGCACACATGAACTGCATATTTTACACATATGTGATGTGGAATTTGAAGGAAGTGAGGCTGGGATTTTATTCCATGATGATTTTATTCTTTTTCCTTTTTTCATCCACCCTATAGAAACTACACCCCAAGATAAGTATATACGCCTTGACAGCCATCAGGTTTGCTGTTCACTCTTTGCCTGGGATTTGTCCCTACCAACACTGATATACTATGGCCTTTTTTGCAAATGTGGAAATGTGGATGGTAATGTCTATAACAAATAGGTAAGAAGGTTTAATTCTTTTCTCCTAGGAATCATTTCTCACTGCAAGTTACATGTTTTGTTGGAGGGCTATTGGGTTGTTATAATGTGATTGTGACTTACTCAGCTGTCTTGGTTTACTTTGTGGGGTCTCTTCTATGCGGCCTCTCCTGCATGAGACAGAGGTTTGTGATGCTAGCCTCCACATGGCTTTTACCAGAGGACAATGCCAGGCCACTCTCATAAGACCTCCAGAATTATAAAATAAACTCCTTTTCTGTCTAAGATACTTGGCCTAGTGTATTTTGTTATAGAAATACAAAATAGATTGAGATAATATGCATTATAAAATGAAATAGAAATCAAACTTTTTAAAACACTTGCTCTAGAATTCAAACTCTTTGTTTAAAAAATTCTAATATATATATATATATATATATATATATATATATATATATATATATATTGTATTTTCTGACTTTTTGACAATTTTCCCTTGATTCTTACTATAGGACAGAATGTAAACTGAAATAGAGCAGTCTTACTGAGTTCTCTAATAATAAGTTCTATTTCAAAATAACTCATATTGGAGAGCCTTGCTGAGCATAACATCAAGGCATTAACATTACTTGTGGGTAGTGGCAAGTGTACATTATGTGTGCAATCTAGGAGTCTGTTAGTAAGAATTAGAAAGCACATGTTACCATGACAACAACAGGTAAGCTATGACAGCTCAGCATGTGCCTTCACAGGTTTCCAGGTAATTTCTCAGATATTAATGGTAGCTTTCTTGTTAAATTTATAATGACTATGGGCTGGAGAAATGGCTCAGTGGTTAAGGCACTTGCCTCCAGTGCCTAAGGCCCTGGGTTCAATTTCCCAGTACCCACTTAAGCCAGACCCACAAGCCCACAAGGTGTGGTCCTGGTGCTCTCTCTCTCTCTCTCTCTCTCTCTCTCTCTCTCTCTCTCTCTCTCTCTCTCTCTATCTCTCTCTCTCTCTCTGTCTACCTCTCTGCTATAAATTGAATAAATAAAATATTTTTAAAAATATAATGTCTGAAATGCTGGTTCTTATGTGAAATTGAACATTCTAACTTTGGCTTAATTATAGTGTGTGCTTTGATAAGAATTCTATATTTATAAGACTATCTTCTTAATTTTCCTCATATTTTAAAATTAAATTGTCTCCATATGCAGAACTTGTTCACATTTATAATTGTATATGCATATATGGAATGTGTGTGTACGTGTGTGTGTGTGTTTGTGCTCACCCACTCAGTGTATGGCTATTGATTTCAACAGCAATATAATAGACATTTATTTTAATGTAATTAATAAGTCTCATTAAGTAACCATGATTTACTACAAAAACTTAATTATTAATGACATTAATTGAGGTCTTTATCCTAACATGAATGCAGCTGTTAAATTCAGTTTGAGGGATATAATTATTTACAAGTCTCAAACCTTAGCAAATGAAACCAAATCAAAGACATAACCGAATACAGGTGCAAAACTTCAGAATCCTTTGAAGTAAGTTTCAGAATCAAAATTAAATTTTAACTTGGGAGTCAAAAACAAGAAAATAGTCTTTTCCAAGTCAGGCTAGGTTGTATCAGGGTTGCCTGTCTTGAAAATTCAAGTCTTGAGATTGAGTTTAGTAGTACAGTGTTTACTTAGCATGTGCGTAGCGTTGGATTTAATTCCCAGAACTACAAAAAGGAAAGATAGAAGAAGGTCAAATTTCTATAGGCAAGGACCCAGAAACAGACATATGAGAATGTTTTCAATCATTGAAATGCTTTTATATTGCAAATAACAACAGAATGTCATCCCTGTTCTTGAGATTATATTTATGAGATGCTTGATTCAGGATAACCATCACTGGGCAAATTAAATCATTTTATCAGAAAATCATGTTTTGGGGCTTGAGAGATTGTTCAGCAGATGGCCACTTGCCTGCAAAGCCAAAACACCCAGTTTGATTCCCTAGTACTCACATAAAGCCAGATGTAGAAAGTGGCACATGCACCTGAAATTTGTTTTCAACAGCTGGAGGCCCTGGTGCCTCTCTGTCTGTCTTTTTTTTTTAATCTCTCTATGCTTTCAAATAAATAAATACTTTTTAAAAAACTTGTTTTGTGCATCCATGTTGAGTTATGACAAAGCAATCTCATAAGTCCTCAGACCAGATGTTCATTTAATGAACATGTACTTTTCTCTCTATTTTCTACCAATCATAACTGTGAGTGGAAAGAGAGAAATCAAATAATTTGTATTGAAATGTGATAGTCTTAAATGTCATCTTGATTGACATGAGAAGTACCTGAGGAAGAAGCACAGCACACCTCTGTCTGTGATGATGATTGCCTAATACCTCTGGTACAAAGCCAGATGGGTCCTGTCCACAGTCAGCTGTCCAATTCTCATACACTGTAACAGAGACCAAATTCAGCAAGGTGGAAGGGAACAGAAATCCAAGTGTCTTCTGCCCTCTTCCACTACTACCAGGAAATGCTTTCAACCTCATTGCCACAGGCATGGTTATTACTGCACTGTTTTCTTATCTTGCCGCCATATGTACGGTCCAAGGTGCTCTATTGACCACCCCAGCAATTCTGCTTGATGATGATGGTGGTCATGTCACCCCCAGGAATTAGCTTCATTACAACAGAAGACAAATGAGAAAGACAGTAGAAACAGGCATTCTATTTCTTCTGGTTCACCTGCTGGGAGCTTTTCTGTTCCACCATGACCACCCCACTATGATGGACTGAAATTTCTGAAACCATAAGACAGAATAAATTTCCCCCCCTAAGTTCTTTGTCAGCCTTTTTTGTAATACTGAAAAAATAACATAGGCATAAAACAATAGAAAGTATAAAAATATTACCTTAGTATAATTCAGAAAACATATTTCAGAAACAAATTTGATAAAATACAATTATAATTACAATGGATGAAGTATTGATGCCTTCACCTCTTGAGAAAACTTGCGTGTCTTCAAACAACCTGCTATTTATAGCCATAAGGAAAGAAAAATCAGGATGATTACAGAAAGTAAATGAGATATAGGAGGCATATTATACAAGGAAAGTATGAAATCGAGATTTCTTATATACATATGCATATTTTATCATGCATGTACGAAATGTAATTTGATCTTATCCTCTCACCAACCACCCTCTCTCCTACCCACTAAATCTTCTTTTTCCCAATTAATCGCTATCCTACTTTCATGTGATTTTTGACCATATATATTTTATTCAAATGTTGACATCACTCTCTAGAATCCAATTTCTTGCGCTCTTTGATTCCGCTGTCTGTATGGCTTGCTTCATTCTAAGGTTTTTTATGGCTGATAGTGAACAAATTCCCATGGCTGTCTTCCACTACACATATGACTACCACAACAGTCATCAAAGAACAACATAACACTTTAACCATAGATTTTCTCAATGGGACTAACAAATATCAGTGATGGAATTATGTGAAGTAGCATAGACCTAAATCAAAAGAAGAATTTTATTCTTGTAAATCCATATGTGTTAATATAAAAGGTGAATTTTCAGTAAGTATTTATATAGTAAAAGGAGGGGAATGATTTGTAAGAGTATCATACTATATATATTTTTTTCTCTTCAGTTTTGATCACTCTATTTTCTTAATGATTTCTGAGGGCATCCTGTATCTGAGACGCATATGTGAGTCATATTCAAAAGTCTCTCAATACAAAATAAAACTTTAGTACATATTTTATACCTTCAAGTAATTACTGAATTTACCTCTGAAAATGAATTATGTTCTGCAAATCTCATATAAATAATTTCTATAGTAGCACATTTTTAGTCCCTAAAGGAAATAAAGATTATATACTTTATAAAGAAAATACAACAGTGTAATAGGAATGATTATAATTCTACTGTGCCAGGGTAGACATCTCAAACAGTGAAATCCCCAACAATGACAAGGATAGACACTGTAGGTAAGGCATGGCTCAAAGAAAAAAACATATATTCATTTTAGCTTATTTGCAGAACTAGAAAAAGTATCCAGTGACACTACTATGTTCCTGACTTTAGCCATAAATTGGACCATGACAGCAGGAAATCCAGTGACTATATCTCTCAGAGAAAACTGCATTGTTTCCTGTTTGATGAACCAAGAACAGATACTAAGAAATAATCATGGCTGGAAAATAATACGGATGATGCTAGAAAGAAGAAAGTTAGGTTAGCCATCTACTATCAACTTTTAGATGGATCCTGAACTCTCCAAGAGAAGGCATCATTTAGAACAACTTGCAACTAAAATTCAAAACTGAAAACCCTCTTATATTGTGTCTGAATAATATTTAATGCATCTTTATGTATCATAATACTATAATAGCTATATTGTATATATCAAGCATGTATTGCATTGATATATAATGTCTTATTATAATTTTCATTAAGATATGGATAAATGATCAATTTTTCATTAATTTCATCCAATGACACAGTTTAGTGACTGATTATTTTGCATAAATAGCTGGAAAGCCTTGACATAAAAACCAGGTACTTCTTTCCAATGCTTTCTGTTAATTCCATCTACTGTTTAAAAAATGGATATTTTTCTAAAACAAACAGATTACAGTACATTCTAAATATATTAAAAAAACATATACACTTTCAAATGATTCTCAAATGATTATTGGTTATTGTGATTGCATCCATAATTCCCTTAGAATCTTGTCACTGGTTTTAGCAAGTACAGAGGCCTGGTAGAATCTAAGCTTTGCTGTTTCCTTCCTAGGAAATCCTTAGCCAACCTACTTTTACTATATTCTGAGTCCATTTTCTTATGTTTAAATTATTGCTATTATTATCTTTTCTTGCTCCATTTGTGTAAATGTTTATGATTAAAAATAAAACGATGCCTGTGAAGTTTGTAAGGGGTAGAAGAAATATGAAAATATGTATCTGATATGGTAATGCAGCTCTGATTGTGAACATTTTATGTCAGTTTCTACTAGCGGACATTTAAAATGCTGAAAGATGAGAGAAGAATGCCCTAACTTGGGAGGCTTGGCAAGTCCTTAACTGCTACTATTTTTCCCCCCACACGTAGGTAAAACAGGTTTGTGATTTTGGAAAAACAATTCATGGAAGTCTTCCCCAGAAATTCACTACTCTAGAGAGGAAGGGAAAGTCAACTGCAAGACCCGAAGGATATGAGCAAGATGCAAGAAGTTGTGAACAGCAAGGAAATCAGAAGCCAGCAATGCAATAAAATAGTGGAGAACAATTTGAATAAATCAAGTGAAAATAAGCTCCAGAAATAGTAATATGAAAACAAGGCTGCTCATCAACCTTTCACTACAAGCACACTGAGTGAATGTTTTCACTTTGACTCAAACGAATTTTCTTTGACTGACCTGAAACTTTACATCACCAATGGCTCAGGACAAGCCATTATTTCAGAAAACAGGAAAAACCACCAAAAATACTCTTAGTATCTCTTCTCTAGTAAGCTTCCTACTTATGTTGAAAGATATTCCAACTGATCATTCCAAGGGGAAAATGGGAAATAATTGATGGCTTTTTGGGTCCTGCAAAACACTGATAAATTATTGTATGTTACCATCATGTATACAGACAGGAATTAGGTTAAAGAGCTCATGTAACAGAATAGTTTAATGTGTTCTACTCACTATTAGAAAATAAATTAAGGTATGGGGGATTGCTCAGTGGTTAAAGGCAATTGCTTGCAAAGCCTATAGGCCTGTGTTCAATTCTCCAGCTCCAACATAAAGCTGAATGCAAAGTGGCAAGAGACCCTCTCAAAAAAAGTAGAGCAGACACCTCAAAGTGTTCCTCTGATCTCCACACATTTCATGACACAACCAAACACACACACACACACACACACACACACACACAACCAGACATAAATAAAAATGATATAAATTCAGTTATATAAAAGTTTAATTTTGCTGATTAAATTTTAATATTATACCAACATAAGGAATCTCTATTTTAATTTCCTCTTAGTAAATAATATTTCCATTTATTAAAATTCCAGAGGGCTACATATTTAACACTTTATATTGTTTACAACTAAGATTCATTTTTTTGTTGTTGTTGAAAAGATAAAGTTGGGGCTGAGGAGATGACCCAGTAGATAAAGTGCTTGTTGCACAAACATTAGGACTGTAATTGGACCTCCAGCAAACATCTTAAAAGAAAAAAGAAAAAAGAAAAAAGAAAAAAAAAACCTGGGTATAGCTGGGTGTGGAGGCCAATGCCTTTAATCCCAGCACTCAGGAGGCAGAGGTAGTGTGATGGTTCAGGCACACTCCATCGACACCCTCCCCTTGAATGGGAGGTATCTAGCTTGAGCTAAAACCTAGGAGCAAAAACGGATTGGCCAGGTATGAACCAACCACCTGTCTCCCTGCCCACTTAGGGCAGGAAATACTGGCTGAACAGATAATCCTGTTTTTTCTCACACACATGGCCTAGGAGAAGGACTTCTGAATCTCCATGCCTTAGAAAGGTAGGGCCTTCCCCCTCCCTAACCTAATGGCTGGGGTGAGGAAGCCTCCAGAATTTTCCCACATGAACCTTTTTCCTCATGACCAGAGCCCTCTTTTATCTTTCCCCTTCCTGCTTGTTTAGTTGAACAACATAAATTCTGTTAAACTCTCCATGTTTTCTCCCCACACTGATGGCTGGAGAACTCTGTAACTCCCCATGTTCCCTTAATAAAGTCTCCCACTATGCCTTACTAACTTGTTGTCTATGATTTTAATTCTCTAACTTTGTAGACAAGAATTTGGTTACCCCTTAAATTTTGGGGTGCATTGGAATTTTTGCTGGGTGTTATCTAAATTCTAATCCTCAGCTCACTCCTTTATAGAAGTACCTCAATATACTGATTGACCCACTAAAATTCGTTTTGGTACAATCGTGTTATGGTATTGTTTGTGACCTGTCTAGGGTGAACAGACGGCTTGAGTAAATCCAGAGGGGGAAACAAATTGCCAAGCATTCATGTTTAGGCTATTCTATGAGATGTGCTTTGATGTTGAAATTTTATCATTATAATTAATATGGCAAAATTCCCATAACCTCCATATTTTGCAATGTACATATTTTTGGTAGATTTCATTGTTAGCAAAATTAGTGTGAACATTTACATTGCTTTTCTTTCTTTTAAAAAAGACTTTTATTTATTTATTTGCAAGGAAAGAGAGGGAAGAGCAAAGACAAGAAGAGAACAGAAGAGAAAAGAGGAGATAAGAATGAATGCACCAGGGGAAACTGAGTCGAGATGCATGTGCCTTTTTGTGAATCTGGCTTTGCATGGGTATTGGGGAACTGAACTTGAATCACAAGGCTTTAGGCTTTTCAGGGAACAAATAAAAGGCTGAGCCATCTCTCCAGCCCATATTGTTTTTTTCTTAGTGCTTCAATATAAAAGAAAATTATCAAATTTAAAATAAAAGTAGGCGGCTTGGAAATTAAGTGCTTGTCTTGCAAACATGAGTACAAATCCCAGACCTCATGTAAAAGCCAGAAACCACAGTGGCATGTCTTACCAAAATGCAGACAGAAATATGAGAGACAAAGACAGGAGAATATCCCAGAAGCTTGTGTGTAGGCTAGCTTGGTGTGTGCAGCAGCAAATCATAAAATGTGGAAGGCAATGACCCACCTGAGATTTGACTCCAACTTCCACGAGTGCACCATAGCATGCACACATTTGCACACACACACACACACACACACACACACACACACACACACACACCAAGCAAAAAGAAGTTAAAGAAATTGCATGGAATGAAATACATGGCCAAACAGCATCATTTCCAAAAAGGATAAAAATTTATTGAAAACATTTTAAAGATAAACAGGTAGCTGGATAGAATCCTAAATACTGGAAATTTCCAAAATGAAATGTTCTCCATTGGTACATTAAATAAAATTATTTAAATTTACACATAATGAGCTGTTTCTGTGCTATAGGATCAGGAACATGGCCTTTTCTTTCATTACTAGTTCCTAGCATTTTCCCGCATTTGCCTAATTCTTCTGCTTGAACCCCTATTCTCATCCTAACCTTAGCATCCCCATGTGTTCAATGTCAAAATTGTTTTAATCTTTCATATCTGTGTATTTAAATTCTGGGAACCTTTCTACAAAGAAAAATAGTTTTATAATTATAAATGTCTACATTACTTCCAGAAAAATACAAAAAAAATTAAAACTCATAATGGCTAATAAAATATTTCCTATAAGGGTCCAATCTTTTCTCATGTTCATTAGAATCATCTGCCTCAAAAAAATCTCCAGGTTGGGCTGGAGAGATGGCTCAGTGGATAAGGCACTTGCCTCCAGTGCCTAAGGCCCCAGGTTCAATTCCCCAGTACCCACATAAGCCAGACCCACAAGGTGGTAGCCCTGGTGTGCTCTCTCTCTCTCTCTCTCTCTCTCTCTCTCTCTCTCTCTCTCTCTCTCATCTCTCTGCTTGAAATTGAATAAATAAAATATTTTTTAAAATCTCCAGGTTGTTATTTTCATGTATGAATACATGTGAGCATTAATTTTAAAAGTCAGTATGTTAAAGGATAACCAAGTTAGTGTTTGAAATTCCCTTATAAAATCTCTCCCAACTATCCACTAAAATATCTAGGAAGCTCAGTCTCATAATTTCATAAATGTCTTGTATATGGCGATTGTATAAGCCCTAAAACCTAGCTTGAAAGTATTTGGAGGAGTGTGGTGCTGATCAGGAATATTATGTTTATGGCCAAGGAACTGAAATCCAAGATCACACTTCAGGTGAGAAACAAAACAGATGGAATACACTCTAAGGGTTACAGTTTTATCAATACCCCATTACTTTGGCAAGGCAGAGCTTTAAGTCAAGGTAAGAAACAGACCCACAATTCATTATAGCAATATGGGATGCATGCTATTAATGGCTGGAAGGGAGAGTTAGGAGGTAGATCTTTCCACTTAGTCTTTCAGGAATACATCTGAAAATAGTGTTCTATCAGCCCATAGGAATGTGGACAACACAATGGATATAACCAGGTCATTTCTCTATCAGTAGACCTGATTATATACTAATCTTTCTTCAAGATGGCTAGTGTGAAAAAGATACTTCAAAATCAGAACATGTCCTAATGTATAAAGGCTGATGTGGATTAAAAGAAGAAACCATTTAATTTAATATTAAAGACAAAGGATACTAGAATCTCAGATTGCTTATAATGGAGGGTATTTTATTAAATATTTGTCATTCACTCAGTTGTAACTGTCAACATCTAAAAAGAGAACACTCTCACTCAAGAAATTTCATATTTCACAGTCATTGGTGACATTTATTAAATCCAATTTGCTAAGTTTAGGTCTAAACTAAACATGCAACACCTTTCTAATTTGTCATTTATGACTCCCTCTTTTTTCTTTTAATGGATTTTCCAGGACTATAAAAGTAAAAATGTCAGATGCCTACCATTTTGAATTCAAGATATATTTCAACTGAATGTAAAGGGTAAAACACTATGATAGCAATTCAGTATTGGTAATTTATTCATGTATGCCAGGTAGAAAGTTAGGTTTCACATCCTCTCAGGTCTCAGCCATCTTCCAAGACTCAAAAAGAAACAGAGATATCATTAAACAATGCAAGTGTTATAGTCTCTTTTTCATCTCAATTCATTTTCCCTATACCTTCGGTTTTGTCACAGAAATGTAAAGCTTCACTCATGTTTATTTCACAGTCTTTACTCAGAACACCATCTGAATAGATGACATTGAGGTTTCAACCTAAAATGGAACCTGCAGGTTCATATTTTGAACCTTGTTACCAAAACAGAGGCACAGCTGAGAGCCTTTGACAAATTGAGGAGTTGATGTTTAGCTGGTGCACACAAATCTTATGGTTAGGTCTTCTGAGAGTCCAGCCTGCTTCTGTCTAATTTCTCCTTTTTTTTTTTACCTCCTGCTCTTTCAAAGATGAGAACAGCATCTACCAGAGCATCCTGCAGCCAAAGACATAAGATATGTCATGTTTCTTGACCATGATAAGCTGAAATCCCTTGAAAACTTGAGCCAAAATTAATCTTCCCTCCCTTAAGTTGTATTTGTTGGGTCTTCTTGTCACAATGAGTCAAACATAGTAATCACAGATATAACTAAGAAATACTTTTTTTCTGTCTTGTAAGACACATCAACATGGTATTTCTTTTGTTAATCAAAGAATAAAATTAAAATAGAGAGTACATGTACAAGTTGATTTATGTATCCATAAAATGATTTATACGAGTAGTAAAATTTGTACCAGCCTATTATAGTAAGATATTTTAGGTTAAAGCAACAGGCCAGAAAGATTTAAGTGAAAAAATATTCCTAAAATAAGAGAGAATTACAGCTGTTTATAGTAACATTATTTTCTTTTAATTTACATTTTTTGAAGAATGTTAGAATAGATTTACTTCACTGGAAACTAAAATGAGCATTACATAGAATAAATAAGGTACTCTCCTAACACCTTGGGTAGAGTATAAATACAGTAAAATGAAAAATGATAGGGAAGATAAGACATAAATTACCAAACAATAAAATTCTGTTGCACAAATGATTGTCTTTATTTTTTTCATTGAGTAATCTCAAAAAAAATACACGATAGCCAGCTATTGTTCATCCTTAATTACTTCATTCTAAAACCAAAAATGTCCATCTAAAGACATAATCATTGAGAATAGGCTAATACCAAGATAAATTATTAATGATCTTGAATAAAAACACAAAATTTGCAATTGAATAATTATCTGTATACCAAAGTCGAATTACTACAAAGAACCAAGCTCCTGAGAGAACAGAAAATTAACTAAATGTGTATGAGGAACTAATAAGCTCAGTAGTACTATATCTAAAGAATAATAATGATAAGCATTTAAGATATTTAGTTCTCATTTGCTTTAGTTACTAATGGTAAATCCATCATAGTCATAACAGGATTTAAAGTATATTACAGAGAAAACATGTAAAGTTGTTGACATATACTAAGGACACTGAGCCAGCATTGTAAGTGTCAAAGCATAGTAAACAATTCTAATTGCTCTTTTGCTTTAAAAGAAGAGATTCAAGTACCATTTAAAGTTTAAGTTTCTAAGTGTAACAATAATCATTTAAATGAATCCTATATCCTAAAAGTAATTTAATGAGTAAGACAATTCGATTTGTTTTCTCACAGACTTTGAAATTTTAAAATAGAGGAGTAAAAATTCAGAAAAATGTAGCTTATTAAACTGATAGTGGTGTACAGTAATTACTATTGTGCAAATGTGAATCATTTTAAATAATTTGTAAAAAGATATTTTTAACCCATGGACAGAATAGTGAATATTCTTTGGAGCTCATCCAATATAGTTCATATTTTTAAAATTAAAAAAAATATTTTTCTTCACTATAAGCCACATAAGCTAGTTAGGAAGGATGCTAAGGTAATTTTGAGAGAGTTCCAGCAACAAGATTTACAACAAAACACAGTTCAGGTCCTAAAACTTGAAACATCTAGAAAATTCAACCAGAAAAGCATTCTTGTTTAGTTACAAGGATCAAATGTTTACTATAAAAGGAAAACAATTCTTCGATGTTTCAGAGAAATAACAAATGATGTAAAAGGCTCAATATATGGAATTTACTTATAAGATCATAAAATATAAGCATACTATGAAAAAGATATTCTTTATTTCAATTTGGTCTTAGAAAAAAATTGGAGCTAGGGAGCAGGATACAAAATTTGTGAACTTCTAACTGAAAACTTGACATGTTTGCTCTGCAGAAGAGATAAAAAAAAGTTATAATTATATTCCTCCTCTTTCGTCAACTGGCAATAATTATTTTATGCTAACTACATTTGTTTTAACTGTTTACTCCACTTTTACCCTAATGTTATTTTGTAATGATAATCTTTAAATTAATGATTTTCTATTTAAATTGTTAATATATAAATTGAATGCAAATGGTCCAGATAATAATTTATATTAAAATTATGATGTATACATTAAAAATGTATTTGATGTGCAAAAGGAGGAATTTTACTTTTGTAAAATGTTGAACCATTGAAGACATATATGTGTAAGTATATGAAGAATATATATTCTAAAGGTATGATGTTTAAGTTGTGCATCTTACTTGAATATTTAAAAATAATATTATTTTTAAAAATATGAATATTAATTTAAATAAATTTTGTTGAATATTATACATTAATTATATATCATTAGTATCTCAATTGTCTTAGAGCAGATAGAATGTATTTCCCAGATGTTGTAATATAAGAAAGATAAAATGTATGACTTTAACAGAGTACTTTAAGAAACAAATTACAAAATATAAAATATAAAAACAATATTTATTGCTTGAGAATATTATATAACTACAAACAACTTAAAACAAAGTAAATCATTATATATCTTTAATGAATATAAAGCCATCTACACATGTTGCACTTTTAGCTAAAGAAAGCTAAACGGCAACAAACTGAGAATTGGGATCATTTAAGTTGTTCCCATGTATTATAGAAAAAGGAATTTTCAAATGTTACTTTTATTTGGCTAATATATATAGTGTGTGTTTTATGTAGAGATAGAAATGTTTTAAGTATATTATATTTAAATATGTTAGCAATGCATGTATTGTCTTCAAATATAGTATATTATTAATAAAAGTAAAACACACACATTATATATATATATATATATATATATATATATATATATATATATATATATATATATATATATATATATATATATATAATGGATCAAAATGTCAGTTTAACCAGATTTAGAGAAACACCATTAAACATGGTTGTCAAAGTAAATGTAACATCGTACATACAATGTTTTCAAATGTCAGATTTTTCCAATTAATAAATTTGTAAATATTAAGAAAGCTTAAAACTCAAAAGTAATGACAACTTGCACCTTTATGATTTTGAGTGGGGTTATAGTAGACACAATTACATTTTCCATGGGGAAAATTATTTCTGAAGGCAGTGGTATTTAAAAGAAGACAGAAAATAAAACACAGGTGAAATTAGTTTAAAAAAAACAACAATGACTCATTATAAAGTTCAGAAATTCAGATTTGGACAGTATATTAGTCAGGGTTCTCTAGAGGAAACAGAATAGATAGAATGGATTGCAATAAAAGGGAATTTATAGGGGTAGCTCTCAGCAGGCCCACAGGTGAAGGAACCAGTAGCTGTTCAGTCCACATGGCTGGAGACCTCAGCAGTCCCAATCCAGCCAAGAAGGCTGAAGGCTCCATGGGGAGCAGCTGTTCTTCATTCCATGATGTGAGGCCAAGGAAACTGGGTTCTGATATCCAGGAAGGGTAGGAGAGCAGGATGCGAGTGCAAGTCACAAACAAGCACCAGCAGCCGAGGGAGGAAGGAAGAGGGTTTCCTTCCCCTCAAACTTCCTTATATTTAGTCCCCTTGGAAGGACTCTGGAGAAAGGAACTTCTCCCTTCTCCAAAATCCCAAAAGGATTTTGTCAATCTTCTTCAGGGAAACTCAGAGACCCACCCAAGATTACTGTGGATTATTACACAGGTCAAGTTGACAAATTTAACCATCACAAGTCCACCCTTTTCAACCTGACATCAAATCATATCTCCTTACATCTTAATTCTCAAATGACAGTAATCTCATGATTCCGCTGAACATGATATAACTATCCCACATACAACCGGAAACACATAATCATCCCCAACATAAAGTAGGTCCCTTGAGGAATGCTTAGTCAAATATCTAATAATATAAATTCAATGACAATTAATGATATAATCTCAATTAATATTAATTATATTATAGAGGAAAAACAAAGGTATTGGTATACATATGGGCAAACATTCTTAGCAAGTAATACAAAACAAACAAAATACTCATGGCAGTTACAGGCCTCGTTTTTGTAACTGGTCACATGGCCTTAGTTGGTATTTATAACTACCTTCTTCTACTACCCATTCTGTATTTCCTCCACCTTCAGCAAGCACCACAGCAGGTTCTTTACCTTGGAGAGTGACCCATACTTTCATTCCTGATGGACCCATACTTTCATTCCTGATTCTCCCTGGTAGTCTTGATCAATCACTCCTGATAGCACTCTAACTCCTTTCTTGGCCTGTGGACCAGAGGGCATCAGGAGCCAAAGTAGACAGGGAGGAGTCTTAGCTTCCAGTTCAATGGAATGTTCACTGTTTGTCCTGGCAAAAGCACACCCCCTTCCGGAGCCAAGACTTCCAGGCCATCAGAGCATGAGGTTGTGGGAACAGAAAGCAAAAATTTGGCTAATGGTTCACTTGGGGTGATGATAAGTGGTACCATTCCCATTCCCACCCTTTGATTCCTGGACCTATGGATCTGGGCTACAGGAGAAACAATACCATATATAGGACATAGGAGTTGAGCTGAACATTGTATTTACATCATGTATGATTATTAGTTTGTGAGAGCCAGGGGTGGACTGTCATGGTTTGATCCAGGTGTCCCCCACAAAGAAATGAATGTGTTCCAGTTGATCAATCCTGGGATGATGGCAGTTCAGTATAAGAACCTTGCTGGGGCTCTGTTGTTGGGGGTGGGCTTAAGGAGGTTATAAGCCAGCTTCCCTTTGCCAGTGTTTGGCACACCTTTCTGCCAGTTTGCAGTGCTGTGGCAGAGGTGATGTCCATCTTCTGATCATGCCATCATTTTCCCTGCCAGGATGGAGTCTCCCCTCAAGTCCTCAAGCTTAATGAACCCTTTCTTCCAGAAGGGCTTTTGCTTGGGTTCTTTCTGCACAGCATCTAGAAGGCTGACTACAACAGGCAGCATTACATTGAAAACATAAATGAGCAGAGATCTTTGTACTGCTTTCTTCTGAGACAATTTCCATGTGGTCACTGATGGGATATATCATTCCATGAAGAGTGCCCAATATTTTCTGATCAAACATATGATTTCATTTCTCAGTGTTTATTAGACATTATATCTCAAGATAACAGTATTTTCAAAGCATTCAATGACTAGAGGGTACTGTGAAACTTCAGATTATAGTGTAATTAAGTCATGTTAATTCAATAAGAGTATTCTGCCTAACTTAACAAGAGATTTATAGAATGAAGGTAAATTTAAATTGATATGAATAATAGTAGAGTGATGCAGTAAACACATTTAAATGTTTTATAATTTTAGTCAAATTATTTAACCAAAATTCACCCTGTAATAATGATCAGACTATCCAGCAGAGTTGTACTCCTTACAACTTATTAATTTAGTATAATTTTATTTTTATTCATAATTTAAGGACAATATTGCTACACACATATATTATTTTCTTTATAGGACATTCAGTTGAGAAATCATGTTTTTATCTAATTTGATTTATATATTTAGGTTTGAAATTATATTTAATGATTAATAATATTGTTGAAAATAATTATGTATATGTAGTCTCTCATTTGAAATCCATGTAGACTGTCATGATAACCAAGCCGCTTGGTTTTCATCAGTGTTCTTTTTTTTATTTTTTATTTATTTTATTTTTTTCTTTATTGTCCATAATGAGTTACATTGTTTAGTGGGGCAACAATGAGTTGTTATCCCCAATTCCCCACTTCCCCCTTTCCCCCTCCCCAGTCAGCTGGATATCCTCCTCCGTGGGCCATCTGGATCAGTCTTTGTGGTAGGGGACCATGGATAGCTCATTCTTCTGCTGGGCTCTCATGACCCAAGTGTGTTGTTACTGAGGGTTGCCAAGTCTCTGCTATTCTCCCCCACCAGCAAAACCCTGTTGCTGAAGAAACCACAGAATACCATCGATCAGCATCGAGAGACTCTGCAAGGTCTGGAATGGTAATCATCAGTGATTCTTAAAGGGCAATAACAAGGTCATAAGCCTTTGTGTGATCTGTGTCTTTCAAAGACTTTATTCTGTTGTCCTTTTTAAATTAATTTTATATTATTTATTTAAGAGTTTTATTTATTTAATAAATAATAAAGAAAATTTAAAACTCTAAATTCCCCCTCTTCCCCAACTATGGATTCAAAGTGTGAGGGAATGAAAACAAACCCAGAGCTAAACTATGGTGCAACAGTTAAAGGCTCTTGACAGCCTGGGGTTCAATTCCCCAGTACCTACATAAGCCAGATGCACAAATTTACTCATGGGTCTGAAGGTCATTTGCAGTGGCAGGTGCAATCTCTCTGTTTCTGCCTCTGTCTTTATTTTGCTTGCAAATAAATACATACAATTTTTTTAGAAAAGAAAAAGAAACCCAAACTAAACAATCTTCAGAAACTTTTATATAAATAATATAAAGATTATTTTTAAAACCAATCATTTTCACTATATATATATATATATATATATATATATATATATATATATATATATATAAGAATTGTGTGTATAAATTGTTACTTTGGTATCATATAATTGTAACTGAGCAGAAGGTTTTTAGGGGTTTTATATACTCCTCCATTAAAGGCTATTTCTGAGGCTTGTTAAGAGGTGATCTCTAAGTCATTCATCTGTGATAAAGGCATTGAAAAGAAGGCATCCTGGGAGCATTTGTGCATGTTCAATCTGTAAAGGTTGTGTTCAAAGACAAACTGAAGTTATGCAAAGTCTCTATAAATGCTCTAAGCTTCAGTTAAAAGGTTATTCTGACTTCTCAGCTTAAAACTGAGGTCAAGGGCTGGAGAGATGGCTTAGTGGTTAAGGCACTTGCCTCCAGTGTCTAAGGCCCTGGGTTCAATTCCCCAGTACCCACATAAGCCAGACCCACAAGATGGTGGCCCTGGCGTGCTCTCTCTCTCTCTCTCTCTCTCTCTCTCTCTCTCTCTCTCTCTCTCTCTCTCTCTCTCTCTTTCTCTCTCTCTCCTTGAAAATGAATAAAATATTTGAAAAAAACTGAGGTCAGTTAATAAATTATATGTTCTAATGTGACATTAATTTTAGAATGTAAGGTACTTTTTAATCCATTGTCAGCCAGGGCAAGAGCAAGACCCTGCCTCATATATATGATATCTATCTATCTATCTATCTATCTATCTATCTATCTATCTATCATCTATCTATCTATCATCTATCTATCTATCTATCTATCTATCTATCTATCTATCTATCTATCTATCTTTCTATCATCTGTCTATATATTATGACTCTTGATTAAGATACAAAATAAAGACTGAAATTATATTCTTTGGGTGTTAAATATATAAATTACCATTCTTTTTAATACACCTATCTTTAGTTTTATGCTGTCTTATGTGTGTGGTTTAGATAAATTTCTTGTTTAAATAACACATGTGAATAGATAATATTTCCATCTATACAAAGGCTACCAAATACCTATGTTGCCCAAACATTTGTAAAATTCCGTGAAATACTAGAAATCTCATAGTATTGTCTCAGGAATTAATAAATGTTGACTTATTTCTACAAGAAACTAACCAGTTATTCAAAGGTGACAGACTTTGGACAATGAAAGACCATGTTTACTGAACTCACTGCAACTGTGAACCTCATAAGTTGAATTGTTTTGAAATATAGTTTTATGTCAAATAAATTAAAATGATTAGTATTTTTTCATGGTTGTGATAATTAACCTCTCTAGCACTAACTTGAAAACACGTTGACCTGGAAGAACCAAATTTATTAGCCCTATTAGTGAATGGACAGAATCAGTTTGGTAAAGATTTAAAAGTGCCTCAATTTTTAAAATTAAACACTTTTCTAGAGTGTTGAGATTTAATATGTTTCTAAATTCATTACACCTGACAAAAATATATTTATGTACCTTGTGAGCAATATGCCATATGGGTAAATTGAAATAATATATATGTATGTATACAGATTGTGAAGTGGGTCAATTGAGCTAGTTAACATGTTCATATCACTTTACTTGCTTAGTAGCCTCTTATTCTATGTGTACTTTGAAAGAATGCTTTTGTAAGCAAAGGGTTGGGAAGATGACTCAGCTATGAAAGGAGCTTAGATCCATAAGCCTGCTGCCCATGTACAATTCCCAGGCCTCCTGTATAAGCCAGAAATAAACAGAAACAAAAGTGGCATAAACCTCTTGAGTTCCTTTGCAGGGGCAAGAGGTCTTGGTGCAGCAATAAACACAAACATATGCACAAACACATGTATACACACAAACACGCACATGTGAAAAACTGATTTTGTGAGGTGAACAAGTTGAAAGTGGATGAAATTCTTATTTTAATAACTTTTGTTTGGTAGCCATAGCAAGCCATGAATCTTGGATTCTGTCATGAGGCAAAGGTTTGTTCAGATAGCAAGCATTTTTTTTAGTCAATATGCAAAACTAATGTTATTTGTTATAGGATGATAAAACACATAAATAGAGAGGGTTTGTAGTATTTTCTAGCACAAGTTTGAAGAGTAACCATCATTGCAGATGTTATTATAGAAATCCTGCATATGGTGAGCAATTTATACAAGGCCTTCTGCTTAATAACTTCTAAATAACTATTAATTTCTCTACCCTACCTAACTCTCAATTACAGTAAGATTCTGTATATAATATTTACTACATTGAGTTTATAATTTCATTTTCCTACCAACCATGTAATATAAGAAAATACATAATGTACATACAATGAGCTAATTCCTATAAATGTCTTGAGTTTTTCTGTATTTCTGTCTCTCATTTATGTTTCCTTATTCCTTACACAAGAAGATGTTCACTTGGGCTTATTTCTAGAAGCAGGCATTTGAAAGTCAATTAATTTTTGACCAGTTATTGCTGTGAATAGTCACATTGGAAATCATGCACACTTGTGCACATTCATTCGGAGCAAAAAGCTCACGTATGAACAACACACACACACAATGACTATGTAAGAGAAATCATTCATGCAAACAGAAATAAAAATAGCCTATTATTAAATCTAGTACCTACATAATCGTAACCCTAAATTTCCAAGTTTCTTTGATGTATATGCAGTAGGTGCATTATTTGTGTGCTACAGTGTATGAATATGTGTGCGGACAGGCATCCTGTGCATATACATATGAAGCCAAAAGACAGTATAAGTGCCCTTTAATACTCTTCTACTTTATTGACCAGCAGAAAAGCTTCTCCATGAACGTGGAGCTCAAGCTGGGTTTTGACAGACTGCTTGACCAGTGAGCCCCAGTAAGTCTCCTTTCTCCATCCCTCTCGTTGGCAGGAATCATATCAGCCTGTGCGGCCATGCCTAGCTTTGTATAAAGGTTCTGGTGAAAGAACTCAGGTCCTCTTGCTAACGTAGCAAGTGCTCTTACCTCTGAGCCTTTTCATCAGGCCCTGGAAATTTCTTTAAAAAAATACAATCATTTTACATACCCTAAGATACCCCCTGGGGGCTAGCTCTGTGGTTAAAATGCTTGCTTACAAAGCCTGATGGTCTGGGTTTGACTCCCAAGTACCCACAGAATCTATGATTCTCCACAACAGACCTCTTGTACTCCTTCTCAGTGGAGTCTAGCTCCCTAGACTCTGTAGACACACACAGTGCACCATAAACAACGCACAAATATCAAATTCCAGAGACAGAATCCACACATATCAAAGAGAATAGGCAATTTTTGTCTTTCTGATCCTGAGGTTACTTCGCTCAGTTACTAATTTCCTCTTCCAACCAACTCCCTGTGAATTTCTTTTCTCTTTGTAAGTGAATAAAACTCCATTTTTATATTTACTACATCTTCATAAATCATTCATCATTTGATAGGTGTCTAAGCTATTGTGAATAGAGTAGCAATCAACATGGATGAGCAAGGATCTTTATAGTAGTGTAGTCTTTAGCGAATTTGTCTAGAAGTGGGCTACCTAAAATATTTTGTTTTTGCCTTTTGAGAAACCTCTATACTGATTTTCCTAATGACTGCACTGATTTGCATTCCCGCCAATGGTGAATAAATGTTCCTCCTTCCCCACATCCTTGTATGCATTTGTTGTTATTTCTTTTCTTCATGTAAGCAATTCTGATTCAAGACAGATGGAATATTAATGTGGTATTTTTTTCTCTAATTCCACATAAAATGTCCCCACTAGTATTATAGTGGCATGACCATCATGGGGGTAACTAGCCCCTTTCTAATTGGGTTTGGGGCCTGCTTCATAGGCAGAAATTCCTGCTTGATCTTGTAGTCCTGGTTAGAAAGGAAGTCATAGGTCCTATGGGGGGGGAATTCACTACTACTGTTATGCTAAATGGACAGGATGTCAATTTTTCCTCTTATTATGCATTTATGCACACATATTAGTGTGGTTCTTGGCCGTAATCAGAAGTTTGTTTTTAGAGTGGGTAGAGGTTAATGTGGAGATTTACAACTGGTCAAGTGATGAGAATAAGTGATTATAATAGAAAGCCATAATTTGGATATTTATAATACCCTGTGGGAAGCTCTAAGAATATCAGTGTTGTAATTACCTGCACACTGCTAGGACAAAACACCTGACCCAATACAGCTAAAGGGAGGAAAGATTTTATTTTGGCTTACAGTCTCAAAGGGAAGCTTCATGATGACAGGAGAAAACATGACATGAGCAGAGGCTGGAAATCACCTTGTCACAGCAGGTAGACGACAGCAGCAAAAGTGAGCTGATCTCTTCTTGCAAGAGGGAGCTGGTTATCATACTCTAAACCTGCTCCATCCAAGACACCCCTTCCAGTATTTTACAAGTTGCCACCAGTTATGGACCAAGCATTGAAAACACATGAGTTTATGAGGGACACCTGATTCAAACCACCATAACCGGAGAAGAGGAGGTGGAAAGCAAGCTAAGAACTAGAGGATGGAGAGGAGTCCAGTCCTCTATGCTATGGAACACCAGCTTCTTGACATGACATGAGCATACCACTCATGAACTCGCAACACAGGTTTTGTGCAAGACTGAGCCCTCATCTTCTGTTATCATGTATGGGCGAAGGGCTCACAATGCCCAACTCCTCTGATTAGCTATATTTGCTGGGGAAGCGGAGTTGTGCTCTTTAATGATATGGCTACTGTATGTTGCCTATAGTCTAGAAAATACCCCATCCATGGTCATCCAACTTGGTGTGTCTCAAAAAATAAAAGACCTAATTGTAGGAGGGAAATTATTTGGGAAAAAAAGCTTAGTTGAGATGACATGGAGTTATCCTCTTATTAAGGGTTATTGGTTGTAAAAAGGGTGAAAACACATCATATATATATATATATATATATATATATATATATATATATATATATATGTGTGTGTGTGTGTGTGTGTGTGTGTGTGTGTGTGTGTGTGTGTGTGTGATGTCAAAATAAAACAAAAATAAATATCAGTATTACAGAAATAGCACAAATACTTTTTTTGTTTTTTTCAATTGTTTTTCTCATGGACACACAATATGTGACTTTCCTCATTTTATTTCTACTGAAAAACATATCTGCCACTCTTGCTCCCTAATATAATGACTTCCATTAATTTTCCTTCTCATGCTTACTTTGTCCAAATTATGAATATGCATAAATTAATTAACGACATTAATCAATTTTTTCATTTACACACACATGCACTCTCTCTGGAACACACATACACACATGATCCATGAGGAAAGCAATAATTACAAATGTTATATGTCCACATGCTTCTTTCATTCGTGAAGCTCTAGCCAGGTCAAGGGAGCAATGAAAGTGGCCTAGGTGGTCCAAGAATTAAATATCCACATCAGATCGACTCCTCCCAAGCACTCTGGAAACTGGGTTAGCTAATATCATCTATGAAAGGAATCTTCTGCTACATCATCAGTGCCTTGGGAAGTTTAGCCCTCAAGGGCATCACAAGAGGTGTCCTCTACGAACCTCTCTCGGCAAAGTCACATTGTGATGTAGAAAGGTGCTCTTCGTCCAGGGGACTCCACTGCACATTACGTGGTGTGCTGTTGAGAGGCTAGTGACTCTGGAGGACTTATGAGAATACTGCTTCGGAGAAAATAAGTGTTTTTGCTGAGAGAGAGAGAGAGAGAGAGAGAGAGAGAGAGAGAGAGAGAGAGAGAGAGAGAGAGAAGTCTGAGGAAGATATGGCTTAGTGAGTCCAGCTGGACTTGGACATGGAAGCACAGAACTTTAAGAATTTCCAATTTTATTCCATCCTCTAGGTCAGCATGTTCTAAAAGCATATTCTTTCTCAGTCCTGTTTCTTTTTTAATGAGAATAATAGCGTTGCTTTACTGTCCTGCAAAAACATGAGAAAAACAAAATTAGTGCAGAAACTTAGTTAATTAATATAATAGAGAATTTCAATTTCTCATTCCCTGCAATCATTTGAGAATGTGTGTCCACTGTTTGTTCAAGTCTGGCCCAAATGATCCTTGAGTGGCTGGTGCTGGACAATTGCAAGTTCATGGCTTTCATGGGCTAACAAGTGGATTCAAGGTTAGCCTGAGTAAGTTATTGAAACAATTTCCTAATCAAAAGTAAAAGGAATGTTGTGGTTAGTGCATTGAGAGGGCATAGAATCCTTGAGGACCTAGGTAATGCCCAGAAGAGAAGAAAGGGAAACAGAAAGATAAATGATAAAACAGATTAATAGAAATAAAGAAACACAGAAAGGAAGGTAGAAAGAAATATAGAAAGATGAAAGAAAGAAAAAAAGAAATAGAAAGAAAGAAGGAAAAATCAGGGAGGGAAGTAGGGAGAGGATCAGTGTGAATAAGGAAAGAAGGAAGGAAGGAAGGAAAGAAAGAAGGAAGGAAGGAAGGAAGGAAGGAAGGAAGGAAGGAAGGAAGGAAGGAAGGAAGGATACTCTGATCTTTCACACTTCTATGGATTCATAGTTTTAACATACACCAACGCTGGATTTTGTTGTGATATTCCATGGACAGTAAAGAGGACTAAAATTAAATGCTTTGCAGTGGCCTTTGGCAGGAAGTTAATTTATAATCAAATTAATAAGATTTGTCACCTTGAATCTAAACTATTTTCCTGATGTCATCATAATTTCACATTTTGTTTTTCATGAGCATACACCCTTAAATGCCGATTCAGATACTCATTCTTCATATAAAAATGATAGAAAAAAATTGTACATTGAGGATTCAGTGAGAAGCAGAATTACACTGGAAAACAGTAAACTAGAAAAGAATAATAATGGAAATAAAATGAAAGAAACAATTGATGCATAAGTCAATTTCTGTCCCATTTTGCTAATGGGCTGCCTTTGGAATAGAAAAACATACTCCATATTTTTGCTGAGGCTTTTAGCAGATTAATGATACAATGTATGGTAAGCCAACTGAAAAGGTAGATTTTTTTAAGTATGTGAAATGTATACTCATTATTTTACTAACATGTGTTTTGTATAAAAGTACTTTTGATTTACCTTGAAATCCCAGGCACACAACTGCTAAGGAGACACTTGGAGCATCCTTACAACAACGCTTCATTAATGTGTGGAATAAACATGGTTTCTGGACTCTTTCTGACTCTATTCTAACTCATATAACAGTATAAGAGGCTTTTAGATATGAAAATCATTTTCAGATGAGCTCTTTAATATGTGCATGATCACAGCTGTTCCATTTGTTATTACTTTCATTAAAGATTTATTGAACATCTCTGCTCTACTAGAGCCTAGAGCACAGTATTAAGTGGTAAGATTCTGTGTTTCTGGGCATCACAATCGTCTGGCTTCTTCTAGCAACTATTTACAACTGGTAAAGCTACTCCTGAATTTTTCTAGAAAAGTATGCCAGAGTAAAAACCGTCCATTCAAACCTCCTGCATTGCAAACCTAGTTATTTTTGCAAAACATCTGTTAGTACTGTCTAAATGAATAGTATTTAAAAACTTTTTCAAAGGATCGCACACCACATTAAGTGCATCTAGAATTTTCCTCCCTAACTAGCAGAAGACATCTTCTTTAGCCTAAAAGGCAAGGTTTAAGGAAAACGTTTGAAAATTCATGAAAATGTGTAATGGCAAGATATACAGAGGTTTTATGTAAGAAGGAGGGGAAAACAGAGAGCTTTGAGCTAAGGTGAGGTGATTAAGATGGCTATTATCTCAAGGTGTCAGATTTAGAATTAAGATAGTTGGGCTCACATTACCTGCTATCTTGTATATCTCCAATTGCAAAGGTAATATTCTGCTTATTTATCTGAGCTCAAAATCACAAC
>PVHP010023993.1:15921-27026 GCA_004024765.1 Zapus hudsonius | reverse complement strand
GCAGACAGGCAGGGCATGGAGCAGTGAAGCGGCCTTGGGGAAGGAAGCCTGTGAACTTGGGTCCCAGGTCAGCCACTGCTCTGGCCACTCTGAGCTAGTTGAGGGAGGTGAGGTACAGAGCAATGTAGGTGAGCAGAGGAGCAAGAGAGGTCCCCACAGATCCTCGAGAGCCCCGGGAGCCAGACATACCTGTGGAGGGCCATGAGAGCTGTGGCCAGTGTTGGGGAGCTGCTCCTGTGCCTTCTCAAGTATTACCTACTAGGAAATAAGTGAACTTGAATTTTTTTTTATTTTTATTTTTATTTTTTTTATTTTTATTTTTATTTTTTAAATTCTATTTATTCATTTTTCAAGCAGAGAGAGAGAGAGAGACAGAGAGAGAGAGAGACAGAGAGAGAGAGAGAGAGAGAGAGAGAGAGAGAGAGAGAGAGAGAGCACACCAGGGCCACCACCTTGTGGGTCTGGCTTATGTGGGTCCTGGGGACTTGAACCAGGAGTCTTAGGCACTGGAGGCAAGTGCCTTAACCACTGAACCACCTCTCCAGCCCAATTTTTTTTTATTTATTTAACAAAGAGAGAGAGAGAGAGAGAGAGAGAGAGAGGGAGAATGAATGAATATGGACATGTTAGGGCCTCCAGCCACTACAAGCTCCAGACACATGTGCCTTGTGCATCAGGCTTTATGTGGGCACTGGGGAATCGAACTCTGGTCCTTCTGCTTTGCAGGCAGACACCTTAACTGCTGAGCCATCTCTTCAGCCCAAAATAAGTGAACTTGAGAATACCACGTTACACTTGCACGTGGCAGAGCAGAGGCTCAGATACCCACTGCTGTAAATTACCATAGGATATGGGAGTTTGCTGCTATCTTTCAACTCTGGGCAAGCTAAAGTCCAAGCCTGTTCCTAGGCCCCCAAGAAAGCAAGCTGCAGCATTGAGTAAGAGGCTGCAGGATGCTACCTAGGGAAGGCCCTTCCACAGGCTCTGTGTGGGGTCAGCACCAGTGGCCAGGGCTTTAGGAAAGCTACAGAGCACACACACATTGCAGAGCCCTCGCTGTTGGAGAGCTGCATAGGTTTCTTCATGCCCTGTGGCTCAGAAATGGAGTCCCTTGCCCTTCCCTGGGGGCACCTGCCACAGTGAGGAAGAAATGTCTCCTGAAAAATAGCTCTCCTCCTGGAAGGGGGGGGGGGCACGAATTTTTCTTTCCAGGACAACCAGTTTTGAGCTGCTAGTTTTTAGAGTTCTTTGTGTGTGAAGTAAGATGAGCCCAAGTATGTCATGTCAGTTTTCAGCTGTGACAGGTGTGCCATGCTGTCCCCAGCTGACAGGTGTCCCCACCCACAGGTGAAGAAGCACCTTCAGGACCTGTCCAGCAGGGTCTCGAGAGCGCGACACAATGAGCTCTGAAAAGCGGGAGCCACCACCAGCTGAAGGGCTGAGGAAGGCCCAGACTGGCTCCTGAAGGCACCTAGGAGTTGTGATGTCATCTGTGTGGACAGACAGAGACCCATGGTCACAGTGCCGTGGCAGGAGGGATTCTTCCACACAGATCTGTTCCTGTCTCTGGTTGACAAGGACTTCTTTTCCCTCAAGCAAACTTGGTGTCACTACCCTGGGGACATTGGGTACAGCTGCCAATCAGATGTGACTGTCCTTCATGCTGCAACAGTATCGTTTGCAATGGAATCCCATAAACCTGCCGCCGCAGCTGCTGTGTCCTAAGTCCTTCCAAATACACAGCCGCTTTTTGAACTGTCCAGTCCTCCTCCGTCTCTAGGGCTGGGCCCACTCGGGCTAGAACCAGGCACACGCAAGTAAGATGCAGGTGGGAAGGGCTTGTGTCGCCTTCAGGTCTCCTCTTGTGCACTCTAGGCAAGCTCCTCTGCCTCAAGGTCCCTGCTCACCTGCCCGAGGCATGGACTGGCCTGCTTTTAAACCAAGAGCCCGTTAGAAGTGAGGTTTCGGGGCAAAGAACAGAAAAGCCTCTGGTGGGACAAAGGCCACAGCTTTGGGGAAGGGGCACCTCTCCTTTTAGCTCTGCAGCTCTCGAGTCCCAGAAGACCGACAGGCCTCCATGTCCATCTTCAGTGTCTTGTCCCTCATGAGTAGAATGGCCAAGGGGACCTCAGACCCTGAAACTGGCAGCTGCATCTCAGGAGTTGAGATCTGCCGAGAAGGAATGTCTGGTTAGCCATGTTTATAACAACATCAAGGCCAAGAGCAGCATGCTGGAATCCTGTGGGTCGGGGACAGCAGTAGTAAAGCACAGCAGGTAACACGTTCCCATAGTGGATGGAATGGCTCGCACACCCACACTGTCCACCACTGTTGAGGCCAGCTGAGGCATGTCCCTCCCAGGCAGGGCTAGTATCTGTCCAGAGGCTCTCAGCAGTGTGGGCCCAGAAGTGCTTCTCTTCTGGGCCTCTGCCCTGCCTGCCAGTCTCAGCACCAGGACACACACTCAGTTATCCACCAGGGGCCTATGTGCCACCCACGGCCCCTATGGGAATAAGTTCAGGGGCCTGGGGTACAAGACCTAGATGGGGCTGGGCCCAGGATTCGGAGACAGACCACTAGACCCAGTTTACTGTCTGCAGAAATGATGGAGGGAATATCAACTCTCAGAGGTGCAAGAAATGCAGATGCATCTTTGCTAAGGTCTGGCCCCACCTCCAGGGCCTGTGGCTGCATTTGTTTCTAACTGCTAAGTGGCCACATTGAAGTAAGCTGCATTCATAACACCTCACAGGACATGCATGCACAGCCCAGAGCAGGATAAGAACCCATAGTCTAGATAAGATCTGTGGGGGAGCCTCCTACCCTCAGAGCTGACCACTTTCTCACCCTTAGATGTAGAATGGAAGAAGGCCATTCCTGGGAGCTGTCTCCCCACATACTGCTTCCTGGGTGAGTGTCACTTGTGGCACAGAGTACTGTGAGCCACAGACCTAGGTGCCTGTGACCCAGTTCTCCAACTCAGGCAGCTTGATGAGCCCTGAGTTGCTACAGCAGAAGGCCCACATGTGAGAAGTGGTGGAAGTGACTAGCAGGTAGAGGATGTCAGTGCTTAGTGACCCACAGTGACCTGTAAAAATATGTTGATACTGAACAAAAATGAGAGAATGATCCAGAGAGCCACAGGTCACCCTTGATATAGAGGAAAGAGACCACTGAGAGGCTGAGGAAAGAATAGCTTCTCAATTAGAACTGGAGCCACTTGAAGCATTGGGAGGGAGCTATTAAGTTACCTTGCACTTAAACAGTACAAGGTGGGTCACACTAGTTTTAGTGTGAGAACTAGAAAGACCTTTTAAGACAGGTCACATGAATCAGAAAAGATAACTTGAACCAAGGTTTCACCAGAAAGCTTTAAGGGCTGGAGAGGTGATGAAGCAGTACCCAAAGCCAGATGCATAGTGGTGCATGTATGTGGAGTATGTTTGCAGGGGCTGAGGGCCCTGGCATGCTCATTCTGTCTCTGCTTGCAAATAGGTTTAAAAAAAGTTTTTAAAGATAACATTAAGAGAATAGGGAGGGGCTAGAGAGATGGCTTAGCGGTTAAGGCTCTTGCCTGCAAAGCCTAACCACCCAAATTTGATTCCCCAGTACCCACATAAAGCCAAATGCACAAAGCAGTGCATGCATCCGGAGTTCATTTGCAGTGTTTGGCCCTAGCTAGCCCATGTTCTCATTCTCTTCTCTTTGCTATTTCTCTGCTCTCCACTTGCAAATAAGTAAATCTAGTTTAAAAAAAAATAGGGGAGCCGGCCAATTAATCTGCTTCTCTGGTTGCATTTCTATAGCAACAGCTGTCAATAGTAATGCCACTTTATTAGTCTTACCGACAACTGAGGTCCTTCAAGATGGCTGTGATGTTGAAGCGTTTTCACAACTTAGTTAAAATTTTAATGTAACTTGTTCTAAGATTAGTGAAACTTGAAAAGGTTAAATGCATGATAAAGAAGATAGGGGGTAGAGAGATGGCTCAGTGGTTAAGGCTCTTGCCTCCAGTGCCTAAGACCTGGGTGCAGTTCCCCAGGACCCACATAAACCAGGTGCACAAGGTGGTGCATGTGTCTGGAAGCCATGGCGCGCCCATTCTCTCTCTCTCTCTCTCTCTCTCTCTCTCTCTCTCTCTCTCTCTCTCTCTGTGTCTCTATCTCTCTGCTTACAAATAAAATAGTTTTAAAAAATGGGGGCTGGGGATATGGCTCAGCAGTTGGAGCTTGTATAGCCTGTTGACAGGTTCAATTGCCACATGAAGTCAGATGCACAGGGTGACATGTGCATGGAGTTTGTTTGCAGCAACAGGAGGCTCTGGCATTCCCATGCATGCATGTGTTCCCTCACAATAAAAATTAATTTTAAGGGCTGGAGAGATGGCTCAGCGGTTAAGGCACTTGCCTCCAGTGCCTAAGGCCCCGGGTTCAATTCCCCAGGACCCACATAAGCCAGACCCACAAGGTGGTGGCCCTGGTGCATTCTCTTTCTCTCTCTGTATCTCTCTGCTTGAAAATGAATAAATAAAACATTTTTAAAAAAAATTAATTTTAAGAAGTGTTAACAGAGGGCCCGAGAAGATGACTCAGTGGTTAAAGGCATTGGCTTACAAAGTCCCACGGCCCTTGGGCATCCAAGCCACCCATGTAAGTTGCCTCATCTGGTGTTTGCAGCAGCCAGGTATGCAAATTTATTTTTCAAGCAGAGAGGAGAGGCAGAAAGAATGGGTGCTCCAGGGGCTCCAGCTTCTGCAAATAAACTAGATGCCCATACCACTGGGCATCTGACTTTACATGGGTACTGAGAATCAAACCTGGGTGGTTAGGCTTTGCAGGCAAGCACCTTAACCACTGAGCAATCTCTCCAGCCCCCCAAGTTTCTAAATAGCAAAAGTGCTGGTGAAAGCTAAGCAGGAGAAGATAATTCAATCCCCAGAGCAAGAGTTAGTATGTCAGGCATAGTGGCTCATGCTATGATCCCAGCACTGGTTAGTAGACAGATGGATCCCTGGAGGTTGCTGGCTGGCCAGCGTGAGTTCAAGGCCACCCTTGAACTACATAGTGAATTACTCCAAGTCAGGCCTGGGCTAGAGTGAGACCCTATTTTGAAAATCACCCCCGCCAAAAAAAATAAAGGTACCTGAAGTTATTCCATGGCCTCTGCATGCACATAGACATGAACACAAATACAAACAAAAAAACAGAAAAGGAAAAAATGAAATACTCTGTGTCAGATGTACTCCGGGCATATAGGTGCCTGCCACACACTCTTGTTCCTGCAGTTGGCTAAGCTCAACTTGCTGCCCAAGACCCAGGACATGTGTCCACAGGGACTCCTTGTGGTACAGCATACAAAACTTGGAGAACTGTGAGCAGCATCATTCAAAAACGACCACTGCTCTGCCCTGTACCCTGCACTTCCACTAGCCAGCATGTCCTGAGACAGGAATGTCATAGCAGTCCCCTGCTCACTCCGGAAGGAACAGGAGGGCTGGGGCTGGCCAGCAGTGGCCTTAAAGTAAATGCCGTCAGTTCAAGACCACCCTGAGACTACTAAGTGGATTCCAGGTCAGCCTGGGCTAGAGGGAGACCCTACCTCAGTGCTAAGAAGTGACAGTGGAGTGCTCAGCATCAAGTTAGACATCTCACATCGCCCAAGGCTCACAACTATTGCAGAAGAGGTGACGGGAAGAACAAATGTGAGAGCCAAAGGAAGGAGTGGAGTGCTTACAATGCAATCTTCCAGACAAAATGACCTTGATATTCATGACCTAACAGTGCCTGGCACTACCTATGTAAGACCATCATAAGAAGAAAGAAAATGATGCCATCAAAACAGAAGAGGGTATTTGGGAAACAAGGGATTCAGTGGAGGAGGAATTCACAGGTGGTGGGAGGGAATTCTGGTTTATTGTCTATACTTATGGAAGCGTCAATAAAAAGTTAAAGAAAATTGCATTTCATGGAAAACTAAAGAGTAGCGACAACCTTGCTCTCCTGTCAGTGAAGATTTTAGTCACACAGGTAAGTGTTTGCCCTGACCAGAGTCAGCACAGAGGATGCAGGTGGGCGTGGCTTCTGTTCATGAGAGAATGATCCTTGTTCTACGTGGACTCCAGGAACAGGGCCTGTGACCACAGCACGAGTGGGTTCCTATGGGGACACAAGGCAAGGGGCCTTAAAACGGTCCAGAGGAAGGCTAGGAGTTGAGGTACTGTCTTTAGAAACCCATCTTGTAGGTAAGGACTTTTTTCTTTGTATTCATTTTCCAGCAGAGAGATGAGAGAGAGAGAGAGCGACTACCAGGGCCACCACCTTGTGGGTCTGGTTTATGTGGGTCCTGGGGAATTGAACCAGGGGCCTTAGGCACTGGAGGCAAGTGCCTTAACTGCTGAGCCATCTCTCCAGCCCGGTAAGGACTTTTAATCACGAGAAATGTAACGTCCCTTGCAAGCCATCGTGAGGGGCAGTGCTGAGGCTGGGGAGCCATTTCTCACAAGGTTTTCAATCTGAAAATGGGTGCTCACTGTGCTCATGAAAGATGCTCAGGTATCACCTTATACCTGTCCCCTTCCAGAAGCTTCCCTCCCACCCCTCCCCCTGCCAAAAAAAAAAAAAAAGTCCTCCCTACACTCTGGAGCCTTTTCAATAAAATCTGGCACAAACCTAGAGAAACCAAAAATAAGCATCTCCCCGACCCAGCAATAGGAACCTGGCAGAAGACGCATGCCCACCTGCCATGAGGCAGCTTTGAGGAGGCTCATGGCTGCCTTCCACGGTCCACATGTGCAGTGACCACCAGATGTGCCAGGCACAGCTGCCCCACGGGGCATTGAGAGGAGATAAGTCATAGAGACTCCTATCTAAGGATGGATGTGTGGTAGTTTGAATGTTTCCCAGAGTCAGGTTTGGTTGCTTTGTTGTTTTTGCTTTTTTTAGTTTTTCGAGGTAGGGTCTCGTTCTAGCCCAGGCTGACCTGGAATTCACTCTGTAGTCTCAGGGTGGCCTTGAACTCATGGCAATCCTCCTACCTCTGCCTCCCGAGTGCTGGGATTAAAGGAGTGCGCCACCACGCCCGGCTGTTGTTTTTGCTTTTGTTTTGGATTTTTTTTGTTTGTTTGTTTTGGGTTTTTTTTTGTGTTTGTTTGTTTTGAGATAGGGTCTCTTTCTAGCCCAGACTAACCTGGGTCTCACTCTGTAGTCCCAGGCTGGTCTGGAACTCACAGTGATCCTCCTGCCTCTGCTTCCCAAGCTCTGGGGTTAAGGCATGCACCCCCATATCCAGCTCAAGTGTCTGATTAAAGCTTGTAACTTTTGACTCCAGCCACCTGGCCGGAAGAGGCATCACCAGCGGCATATCTGTGTTTGGGGGTATCTGAATTCCAGCCCATGGGTATGCAGAGAGATCTGGGGGTCCCTGCTTGCTGCTTTTTGGTGGTTTCTCTCTGCTTGGATTTATGAATGGAAGCCAGATTCTGCTGCCATTAATGGAACTTCCTCTGGCTCTGTAAACTTGAAATAAATCCCTTCCTCCCCTAAACTGTCTGGTTTGGATGTTCATCCCGGCATCCTGGAATTGTCTACTAACTACAGGATGCCATTTGTATGAACTTTTATCCTGAATATGTAGCCTTGAACTTTTAAAAATATTTATTTATTGAATTTGAGTGAGAGAAAGAGGCAGACAGAGAAAGAATGGGTGCCCCAGGGCTTCCAGCCACTGCAAACTAACTCCAGACACATGTACCACCTTGTGCATCTGGCTTTACATAGGTACAGGGAAATCAAACTCGGGTCCTTCTGCTTTGTAGGCAAATGCCTTAACCGCTAAGCCATCTCTGCAGCCCTTAAACATTTTTTTGTTTTGGTTTATATGTATGGGGTGGGTGGGTGTGCGCATGCCTGGAGATTACGTGTGGAGAATTCTGGATTCCTCCTCTCTTTTTGCTCATCTCTCCTTGAGGCATTCTCAACCCAGCGCTGCCGTGGTTTTTTGTTTTTGTTTTTTGCTGGTATTTTTGTTGTTGTTTCCCATCAGCAAGCCCCAGCAATTCTCCGGGCTCCAATCCCCTCCCCCAGCAGGATAGGGGTAGTTACAGATGTGAGCGGCCATGCCCAGATGCTGGACGTCACACTTAGGTGGTCTCAGGCCCTTCTACTTGAACTTGGCAGTTCCAGCTCCTAAATGTGGAACCACGTGGAAATGAGTAGCTTCCGGTTAGCTGGTGGCCAGCTCTGTGTGGCCACAAGGCCGCTGCCTCCTGCTCCTTCAGATAGGTCCTGGGTACCCTGTCTTTACACTTCGGTGAGCTTATTTCTTGTAGGGAAAGCTTGAAGGAAACCTCCTCACCCTTCCCAGCCTGGCTTCTTCTCAAACCAGCCCTCCCATAAGCCCCCGCGCCTCCTCAGGCTGTTTGTGCTCAGCTGCTATACTCTGTTGCCTCCCAGAACCTCGCTCCATTTGCACAGGTAGAGCTACCTGGCACCTTGTGTCACCTTGATAGATGACTCAGTGAGTCATCTCACTGATTGATGGGCATTTAAGCTTTCTGATCTGTGGAGTCTCAAGGCACCCTACTTAAAGCTTATATTCCCATATTCCCAGGTACAGCGTGGCAGGACTCCTACTCAGGTATGCCTGCACCGTGGGAGCAAGCTCATGTGAGGCCTTGGGAGCTGTGTGTGCAGGTGCTGCTTCCCAAAACTCCGGTCCTCCTGGAGACTTTTCACCCAGCGGAGGCATGGCAGGTGGCCCGCCAACCCAGAAACGCCCATCAGCTCTCTGAGTCTGGGAACTTTCATATACCACAGGCACATCGAGGAACTCCAACCCGACAGACCAAGGAGAGGCAGCTCCACTCACTGGGTCCCCCAACTCTGAGTCCCGGCTGGTCCAGCAGCAAGATCAAGATGTGGGTACCAATCCAGCCCAATGGTACAAAGCACACGAGCGAGACCACACAGCTTAAAAAAAATACTTCACAGCTAAAAAGAAAACAGGAGCATTTTTGTACTAGTCACATGACTTGTGGGGGGTCCTTAAAAACAGAGCAGAGAGAGAGCTCTCAGGTCCCAGCACAGGAGTGAAAGTCACATTAGTGCCAACAAGTGGCAACGGTCTATCCTCATAATGACCTCCATCCCAAGACATGGGACATTGTGGCCTGGGGGGTGACATCCCTGTTGTAGCTCAGAGAGACTGAGGAGGTGATGGGAAGGTAGCAATGTCCCAGCTCAACTTCATCAGAGGTCAAGCGCAGCCAGTGGCACAGTGGGGAGAGTCCAGGGGTCCCTCTGCTTCGGGGTGTACCGGACGAGTCCAGAGTGCTCCGCTGGACTACAGCTGTCATCGTGAGCACAGGAAGGATGAGAATAGCATCCTGGGCCTTAGATGCTTCTCAATTCTCACTGGGTAACTGCAGCCCAGGACGTCCTGTCATGTACTGAGGCTGCCAACACAGAGATTTAGGCCCCTCAGTGACCAGTGGTCCAGAAGGACTTGTTCGGGCCAAAAGAAGGCTCAACCCTGGGCGCCCATGAGGTGAGGAGGCTGCCATGTGGCTGTCGTACATTGGAATGAACCCATGTGGACCCAGAACCTTCCACCACTCTCCCCAAGGCACAGAGACTGGCCACACCCTCCCCTGCTTCAGGTGGCCAAGTCAGGGCCAACTACCATGCAGCAGAGAAGCCAAGAGGCCAGGGTTCATTGTCACAAGAACCATCACATACAGAAGAGATCAGCTGCCTGGCCATGTCAGACAGTCCAGACTAGCCGGGCAGCCTCACTACGGGGCTCCTTTCCTCCGCTGCTCCAGCTCCGACAGCCGCTCCTCCCGGGTCTGTGCATGCTGAGCCCCCACCCGATGTGCCGTCTCCGTGGCTGTGATGTCAATCTGGGCGTAGCCAGAGGTGCCGGTCCCTGCAAGCAGCCCACAGTTAATGGAACCCACAGGCACAACCCCCACGCATCGTTCATCTGCCCCTGACCCAGCCTGCAGATGCCTGTGACCTCGGCACTCTGATCCAATCTTCACCCCAACCCACCCCAGTTACTCTGTCAGGACCTGGACAGCTGGCCTGCAGATCTCAGAGGAGCCTGAAGGTCTGGGCTGTGCGGGCTGTGTTTGGCAAAGTCACTGTGGACCAGGAGGAAGAGCTCCCCAGCCAGGGCTAATGGGCCTGGAGCCAAGGCCCAAAGCGATGGTCCTAACTGTCCTATGGTGACCCACCTCGCACACCTGCTCTGGCCCCCGGGAGCTCCAGGCCCATGTAGTGCAGCTGCTGTCGGGAAGAGGGGCTGACGGGAATATTCACGTATGTAGATGTCTCGCTGTGTGGGCTCTCGGGCCCCAAACTGTCAGCAGCCATGGGCCCCAGAGATCCTGTGGAGAGATGAGCTGTGAGTCCTCAGGAACTCAACTGTCCTCCAAATGCCTCTCAGCAAAGAGCTGCTCCACCCTTCATGGTCCAGCCCCTTCCTCCCACCCTCTGCCTCTGCTGGGCCTTACAGCACCCCATCTCTCCCATTTTCCTGGACTGTGCCTCTTCGGTTCAGTGCTGCCCATCCTAAGACCCAACCGCTGTCCCCTCCGTGGTTCAGGCCACCCCTAAGGCCTGCTCTCCATCTATTGTCCTAGGTCCTTTCAGTCACCTGTCCTTGGCTCAGGCCCTCCTCTCCTGCCCCTTTCGAGCCCTCACCCAGACCCCTCTCTGTTCTTCACCTGCTACAAACTCCTGGAAGTCCTCTGCAGGGAGGATTCCCATTGAGACCCCCTCTGCTGAGCGCAGCCCATCATGGATCTGTGTCCCTAGCAGAGAGAGCACTCCCTCTTCCAGTGTACCTTAGCACCTCAAATCCTCTCCTAAAAGTCTACCTCTTGGCCCTGTGCTCTGGTAGTTGATGGCTCAGTGTGTACAAACCCATGGAACTCAGGGTGGGCAGAGATGCAGAGGGGCAAGGAGCCCTCCATGTCTGGGAGGTATGACTCATGGTGATCCCATGTTAGCAGGCTGCTTGGATGCAGCCAGACACTTCACCTACCAAGGTCCTAAGAGCCAGGCTATGGTGAGGCCCAGCAGCTGTGCAGGGCCAATTGAGAC
>PVHP010023993.1:0-15821 GCA_004024765.1 Zapus hudsonius | reverse complement strand
GAGAGGAAGGAAGGACTGGACCCCATAGCATCCCTGGCTGATGACGACCTCCCAAGGATGAGCCCGCAGGTGGAGAATGGACACAGCTGAGGGGAAGAGGAGGGATGGGTGCAGACAAGCTGAGGCAGGACCTGGACAGAGTATCAGGGACTCAGGGCGAGGTTGTGGAGAGGTCAGGCCTTAGCATCAGACCAAGGACAAGGAGCTGGGCATACTCCCTACATTGTTCTGGAGTCGATCCATATTTTCCACCCTGGTCTGGACAGGTGGGTTTGAGAGGAGAGGGTAGAATGATGCATGAGTAAAAGGAGACAGACAGAAGGTTTTAGAACACACAGCACCCAGAGTCACAGGTCAGAGGGTGCTTTTTAAGGCTCCACAGACTGCCCCCTTCTGCTGTCTCTAGCTGAATCCCTTATTCTTTTCCTCACAGCTCTCTGGCCACAAAGGGATGCCAACAGCTGAGGGTCAGAAAGGAATGCCTCCCTTCCCCAGCCCATGGCGCTCCTGGTATTCAATTCTGTCTTCACCATTTGCAAGTATTATTTGAAGAGGCCTCAGATGCTGTCTGGAACAATGCAGAAAACAAGGGTGTGTTGTTGCCTGGCCCTCTCCCAGCCCTGACTACCAGCCAGGTACCCACCCACCTGACTGCCAAGGGACAGGTACATCTCTGTTCCTAGTCTGGCCTTGGGCAAACACATGTGCCCTCCATCAGACTTAGCCCCTCCTCCCCCTGCCATGTGTCCCCACCCTCGCCTCAGTGGCAGAGTCCTGTGCTCAAACAGTGCCTGCCCACTCCTACCCCCACCACTGTGGTCTCAGACTAGAGCACCCACCATGTCAGCATCAAGCACAGATGGTCCTAGCTGAGGTGAGAGCCAAAGGAGATGCCCAAGATGGCAAGGACCACCACTGCTACTTCATGTTGCCAGGGTCATACTCTGAACCTTGGGCCCCACATGGACCTAGCACATAAGCTGAGCCTCCCAGCCCAGGAACCCCAGCACCAGCCAGGCTTGAGGCTCTCCTGTGGACCAGTGTGCCGACCCAGCCTGCCCATGGCTTCATCCCTTCCCTTTCCGGTCCAATGCCCCAATGTCCTCTTGGGTTAGTTTAGGCTCTGTTCTAGCTTTAGGGCCTGGCCCCAAATGGATTCCACTGACCTCTGAAAAAGAGACCCAGGAATTTATGGACAGAGCTGCCCCTGGTCTCCAGTCACCTGGCCAAAAGCCAGATGTCCCCCTGACCCGCAGCTTCTCCCAACCCTCCAGAGCCGCCCTGTGCCAGAGCCAGCACCCTTCTGGCCCTCACTTGCTGGCAGCTGGGCTTTTCCAATAAGTCTACCCTCCTTGCTGAGTGCTCCAACCACCCAATGCCCTTCCACAGACCTTCCCTCCCCTGGCGCTGGGACTCCCTGATTCAAAGCTCCCCTTCCATGTAGAACCAACCACTCCCTCAAGTTACTCTAGAACTACAGACCGCGATCCAGCTGCCCACTGGCCACTCCTAGACAGGCCACCCCCGCAGAGCCACCCACTGCCCTACCTGCTTCCTACAGGACCCACTGAGCCATGCCCTCACCTTTTGCTCATCTGCACCTGACTTTGGCTGAGCTGTCAGCTACAGGCCCCTGACTCCATTTTTCTCATCCCTGCCCTTAAGTGTTGAGTCCAATGTCAAGTGCTTACCTGGATATGTCATCATGAGACCAGGGGATGAAGCAGCGGCCACCTAGACCAAAAAGAACAGGGGTCAGTGTGTGTACTCCACTTTCCCTTGTTCTGCCACCTGGGCCCCAAGAACCAGGATGGTCACCCCAAAAGTGATATAGCTCAGGTGGAACAGGATTACCTACAATCTGGGGATCAATGCCTTCTCTTCCGGACCCCTTTGTTCCTTGAATCAATAGTCCTCATTACCCAGCTAGCAGTGGTTCAACACGACACCCAAGGGAGTCACAGGCCCCTGAGGACAGGGGTGTTCTGAGATAGTTGGCAAACCAGGAACCCCAGGCTCACCCCACTGCTTATCATCCACAGCACACATCAGAGCCGAGCAGCTGCAGCTCAGATTGAATGGACCACAATGGCCACAGGGTTTTCTCTCTGGCCCTGGTGTGCTGGCCTGTGCTCCAAGTAGCTCATGGCTCAGAGAGCCTTCGTGGGGGTCCCTAGGTGAAAACAGGCAATTGCTAGCTGTAGAATGACAGGCCCCTGTCCCTGGCTAGGGTTCAGGCAGAACCTGGCCTGGGAAGAAGGAGCTCCAGGCTCCACAAATGAGCACAGTGAGGAACATCTACTGTCTCCTGCCTGGAACCTCCAGCCTCCACCTGAGAGGAAGTAGAAGCTGGATCAGCCCGAGGCTGCAAATATTCTGAACCCCAAATTGGCCCATCTGGGGTGGGTGATCATAGAAAGTACCACAGTCCCAGTGACTCTGAGGGGCAACTTGGTAGTGGGACCTCTCGGGGGACACACAGCATTGGGCTAGGCCAGACTTGAGGGCAGTGGTCACAGGCCCAGGAACACCCCTGAGTAAGCCAGGCTGGTCTGAAAGCACTGCCTTCCATAACAACACTGTGCAAGTTTGGGATTCAGGCAGGGTGTGTATCAGCAGCCAGAAAAAAGAGTCAGACACACAGGCCTCTGAGGTTTCTCTAATGTCCTTAGACCCCCCTGTCACCAAGCAAGGTGCTGGCTGAATCTTCAGCAGCCCCACTGAGGGCTCAGGAGGGCTAGGGTTACAAGAATAATCCCTGACCCCGAGATGAGTGGAACTCTAAGGGCTGAGGCGCGCAGGAAAGTTGAATGTGAGCACAGATAGCGATCACCCCATCCCATAAGATGAGTCATGGCTGAAGACCCTGGGCTGCCACAGGGGGACAACAGGCAGAACAGAACACTGTGCCAGCCAAATGAGAGGCCCATCCAGGTCTCCAGGAAAGGCCACCTTGGGCCTTGCTCTCCTGAGCCAGCCTGTCACACGGCTGCCACAGAGCACAAAGGAGGGCAGGGTCCCTTCCTCTTATGTGTGAGGACTTCTTACCCTCAACCCAACCCCCACCTTCCCATTCCTAGGCTCACCAGCTTTCCTCAGATAGAGAAGATGTTCCCTAGAGGGCCCAGCAACCCGGCTCCAACCTTGCACTCCCTCCTGAGTTGGGTGCCCATTTCTGCCCACTGCAAGGAGAGTTCCCATGGGGACCAAGTGTAGAGAACAGACAATGAGGAGCTCTGATCCAAGCAGGGCTCGTCATACATGCTATTCCACCAGCTCCCCAGCCCAGGGAGCTGCAGCCTTGATCCTTCTGGAAGCTTGGCTGCCTCTTGTGAAAATCCCTGTGTCAGACACAAACTCAGAGATCTCATCAGACCCTCGAGATGGGGATGGTTAGCTTTATGTATGGAGGAGGAAACTGAGGCTCAGAGAGGTACGGTGACTTGTGTGGTCACCCAGTCAGTGGGTAGTGGATGTGGCTAAGCTCAACCCCCACTTAGCATCTGGATGAAAGCAAGCCCCCCCTTCACCCCAGCTTCTACCGGGGCCGTGGGCAAAGATGAAAATAGACAGGCCGGGCAGAGCAGCCTCCCAGGTATGAACTCCCTGAGGCCCAGCCTCTGCACAGGGAAAATGAAATAGGTTGGGAAGGGGGTGAGTGGAGCTCAGAGCCAGCCAGCCCTGCACAGCCAGGGGACAAAGCACACCCTCTCCTATACCTGAGCCTGTGGGACCACACACCACACCATACTGTACACACAGAACACACCCCGAAGCCCCCAAGCCACCGAAGCCACCTCTCCTCCTCCCCATCTGCCCAACACTCAGGCCTCCGGTTGTCGTCTATGGGCCACAGGCTGAGGATGGGGACCCTGGGGTTTCAGTTCCAGGCACTGGGCTGGCAGGGAAGACAGGCCAAATGAAACAACACAAGGCGGTAAGAAAAGAGAACTTTATTTCCAGTCTAAGAATGTATTACAAACAGTTTGATTTTTAAAATGTGATAAAGCATGGTTGGTCAACAGTGCAGATCAAAGAGACTACAGATGTGCAAGATGGGGCCAACCAAGGCATCCAGAAGGGGTAGGCACTGCCACACTCTGACCTTCTGACTCTTCAGGAGAGCACGTAGGCTGGGGTGGGTGATGTCCAAGCACGAAGCTGGGGTGAACTATGGGTAGGGCCAGAGCCCTCCAAATGCCAATGGAGCCCTGATTTCCTCTGCCTGGTTCTAACCACCAGCTTCCTGGTCCCAGCAAGGTGGCACAGGGAAGTAAGCATGAGCAGGAGCTTTCCCAAGGGACCTTCTAGCAGGCTGACCTCAGGAACCTGGGTCAACTCAGACTCAGAGCTCCACTCACCTCGGCCCAGCCTGCCAGAGCCCTCCAGGGGCCCAGAGGAAGGCTTGTCTGAGGATGCAGACCCCACAAGTCATGGAGCCTCCTGAGCGTCAGTTTCCTCCCTGTGGGCTGGGATGCCATGCCCACTTGTATCAGGTTATGTGTTGGGGGGCTTTGCTTGAGGGGGCTGCTGACCACACAATGTGCCTGGGTGCTGTGTGTGCAGAACTGCATGGAGTCAGAGCGGCGGTGGTGGGCTGATTACTGATGGTTTGTGTATCGTAGAGATGACCAGGAATGATAGGGAGGGTCGGTCATCCAGGACCTGGGCAGGAGAATGGGAGGAGGCTTGCACGACATTAAGGCCTGGTGCCCAGGGGGAAACCCAGCCCTCAGCACAGCACCTCCAAGTCCTTTTTGCTTGATCCTTGGGGGGAGGAGACAAAGCTAGAGAAGCTGGGCCTGGGGCTCTACTGACCCCAACCTACCTGGACCCCTGCACTGATGGCCATAACACTCACCTCAGGAAGGACAGCCCTGTAGTCTTTGCCCTGACCCCTGAGGTTCTCACTATAGGACCAATGGCTTCTGGAAAAAGCAGCACAGAGCACCCCCTCTGCAGAGGCCTGTACCCCTCCTCTCCCGTGCAGAGGGCCAGCATCCAGCCCTCGGTGGCAATGGCCAGCCTGCCAGCTCAGGGAGGGGGCTTTACCTTGAGTCCGCCACAGGCTGGGCACGATGAAAAGAAGGCTGGAGGCCCTGCATGGGGGCCACCCGCTTCCCAGGGCTCGCCAGGGGCTGGGCTGGGCAGCGCGGTCTCACTGCCTGCGGCCTCCATTGCCTGTCCTGGCCGTCTGGCACCCAGCCAACTGGAGGGACACTCGGTGGGCATCTGGCCACCCAAGTCTGTGGTTGCACTGTGATCGGAGCCACCTTGTGAGGCCAGGCTTGGGTCTCTGGGAGCCTGGCGCAGGCTTCGAGGGGTGTCATAGTGATGCCGCAGTGAGGTGGGGACCTGGTACTCAGCTGGCCCTGGTGGGCAGGCACACAGGCTGGGCTCAGATGCGCTGGCCCCTGGGGGCAAGCTGAGCATTGAACCCAACTCCTCCGTGGCCCGCCACACATCCAGGCTGCTGCCAGCATAGGATGAGAAGCTTCCAGAATAGGAGGAGTGGCTGCCTGTGGCAATACCACTGTCAGAGGAACTCTGGCGGCCGACCTCCTGCAGCTGCCGGGGCCGCAGAGGTTTAAGGGGTGGCCTTGAGGGCCCCAGCAGAGCCTCCCCTGGGGCTTGGGCAGCCACTAGCCCAGGCCCCTCCTGTGATGTGCCAGCCGAGGAAGAGGACTGCTCTGGCCATGCCGTGAGCCGGCTGCTGGCGCTGATGTCCGAGTGGCTGGCCTCAGAAGAGGTGCTGGATACGCTGCGGTCATCCCCTGAGATGAAAGCAAAAGCGGAGGCTGCTGGGAGTTCCAGTCACCATGCTGTCACAGCCCACCCCTCCTCCAAACCCCCAGGTCTAGAGGCTGGAGCAGAAAGCCAAGGTCCCCAGGGCAGCCCCTTCCTCACCCAATCCCTGGCCTCTCTAGAACCCCTGCCCTGCCCTCCCCTCTGGCCACCACTCTGGTTCTAGCCGGATCCCCTACACCAGGACTCCCCCTCCATCCTAGGTCCACCCTTACAACAGGCATCCTCCTCAAATATTGGCCAGACTAGATTCCTGCTCATGGCTCCCACCCCCTCTGTACTGTAGAGCTTTAAACTGGCTCCCAAGCCATGACCTGGGGATGTCCCCCCTTCCCCAACACACCCCACTGCCCCACCTGGACTGCACCATACTCTGAAGTCACTTTCTCCTTTCCCCCCAAGAACAAGAACATGCCTAGGATTCAAGTCCTTCGCTACTACCCTCTCACCCTGTCAGGCCCCTGCCTCCCCTCACTCTGAGGATGAGAAAACCATGCCATCTTGGGTTTCCCAGGCTGCCTTCCAGGGCTCCTGAGTGGAAACCAGAAGCGAATCCACAAGGAGGCAGGAGAGCTCCTTGCAAATTTCAGATTCCCTGTTTGGGGGGGGGTTGCTCAGAGAAGAAGCCACCATCCCTGTGTATCCCTGGGGTGTGGACAGGCACCAGAGGGTACTGGTAGGACCAGCTATGGCCTGGGAAGACTTAGTGTAGCCTGCCTGACAAACCAGCTACTATCCCGCAGCCGAGCTGCCTGGCCGGGCTTCCAGCCCCCTTCATCTATGACAGAAGCTGAGGAGGAGGCTTGTCCTGGTAGCCACTTCCATCAGAACACAGACAGCAAAACTAAAGCACAGGAACCTCAAGCCTTGCTCAGGCCGGATGCCTAGTAGGTGGGAAAGAATCCCTACCCAGCTCGTACTTCCCTTCGGAACCTCCTGTGTGTGTGGGGGGGGGGGGATAGTGTGCAGATGAATGAAGAGAGAAGGAACAAATGAGAGAGAGAGAGAACAGCGAGTGGGGTGGGTGGATGGAGAAGGAAGGAACGAGCAGCAGGGAGAACAATGAGTGGGTAGACAGCTGGAAAGACGAAGAGCGAGCAGAGGAGTGGAGCCTTAGATGGATGGATGGAGAAAGGGTGGCAAGAGGGGAGAAAGGAAGGAGGGATGGCTGCGTGCACAGGATGCACATGGGAAAAGAATGTGTGCACAGAGCGACCCTGGCAGTCTGCACGGATAGGTGGGTGTCTAGTGAGGTCCCTGCAGCCCAGGCCAGGATGGCCGCTGGTCTTACCTCCGCTGCCTGGCCGGCCAGAGTGTGAGAGCAGACTGAGCCGCTTCTCCAGCTGCAAGGTTTCCAGAGCCTCCTGGGCCACACGCTCCTCGGAGCCTGAGGGCCCCCCGGGGCTCGGGTCTGAAGCAGAGAGAAGGCTCAGTGAGGTGCCCCCCCCCACTTGCAGCCCGCATTCCACATGGCCAGGACATCTGACGAGTCCAGTGCCGTCAGAGCCACCTGTAAGTGTAGATCAGCCCCTCGAACCTCAGTTCCCACCCCCACCCAGACCCTCCATCTGCTCAGCCCTGGTCTATGTCTCCCCTTCTCCACCCCCACAAAGTGTCAGGGTTCTCTCCCTGATGACCAGCACCTCCCCGTGACTCACCCACTTCTCACAGGCTCCCCTTTGGTCTCAGTAAAATGTCACTCTGCCTCTGCTTCAGCATCTGCCACCCTGAGTCATAGCTTTGATGGTGTCAGTCCTGGAGGACATGAAGCCTCAGGGGGCTTGCCACTCCATTCTCTCACGCACCAGCTGGGTGCCTGGGAGCAGTCTCCCCATGCCCAGATCCATGCTGCCTGTCTGGGGTACTCGGCGATATGGATGTTTGGCGGAGAGGTTGCCAGGATGCAAGCAGTGAGGCTCTGCTCCTCTAGCCCCTTCCATGCCCACTGCCATCTAGAGAAGTTGCCCCAGAGTTAAACTTCAGGCCACCTCCATCCAGTTCAGGACCTCTTTCCTGCCTCCAGAAACACTCTTTTTTTGGTTTTTTGAGGTAGGGTCTCGCTCTAGTCCAGGCTGTCCTGGAATTCACTATGTAGTCTCAGGGTGGCCTCGAACTCACGGTGATCCTCCTACCTCTGCCACCCGAGTGCTAGGAGTAAAGGCGTGCGCCACCTCGCCTGGCTGAGAAACACTTTAAAACATAGTTGGCCCCAGAGTTTCACCCAGAGGGAGGTTTCTGTGAATGGTGGCCAGTATCAGCTGTAAGTGCGCAGGCAGGCAAGGCCCAAGCCGAGCCTCCAGCCACTCCCCCAAGGGCACAATGCCCACAGATACCCACTCGGCCCACGACCTCCCTGAGCCAGTACTTCTGGAAGCCACAGTGACATATACATTAGACCCAGCAGCTCAGTAAAGGGCCTTTGACAGACATACACTGCCAATGAGCAGGACAGAGGTGCCAAATCTTGGCCAAAGCCAGGGACAGGCTGAAGATAGCCCAGTGACAATGGACTTCAGCTCTGATCTTCAGCCCTGTGAGCATTCGTCACAGAGACAGGGACCTAGGGTAGGCAAGCTCTACAGAGGAAACAGATAGCGGCCCTCCGTGTCAGCAGGACATGCCCTCTGGCTCGTGTCCATCTAGCAAAGGGACAGTCAGCACAAGATGACACCACAGAGCCTGGAGAGCAAGGCTGCTGGCTAACCATAATGCGTCCCAGGAACCACCTCCCCACGACCCGAGGACTTTGATGTCATCCCACCAAGCACAAAGGACTGAGCCCGCCAGCCCACAGCACTTCCCACAAGGTCTACCCTGCAGGGCTGTGAAACACAGCCTCTACCTGTATGCTGACTAGTTTAGGGCCCATGTGGCTAGCACATCAGAGTCACCCAAGCCCCGGCTCCCCACCTAGACAGGACACCTCGGAGGCAACTACTACAGAGCACCCCTGTGGGTCGAAGCCCTGACGGGCTGTTTAAAAACTCCTGCACAATCTGACAAGGACAGCCTGCAGAGTGGGCCAGGACTCCCAGTCGGGGACTCCCCACTCCCTGCCTATGGGAGGGAACATCTCATTTCCAGGACAAGCCATCTATAGTGTTTTCTGAACAGCCCTTGAACCCAGAACCACTTGGAGGGAGCACAGTCTCCCCAGGCCCAGGTTCTGGTTTGGTATATCTGGGAGAAATTCACCATACTTGACACTGTAATGTCTATGCCCAATGCATCTGCAAGGCAGGAAGGCTCCAGCAGAGGGCACAGCTGTACCATCCAACAGAGCAGGCACGGCAGGGAGGATCTGAGCCCAGAAGGGACCTCCTCCTCCCCAGCACAGCTGTCCCCCCATACACGGTTGTGCAACTGGTGTAGAGAGCCAATCTCGTGCCCTCCCATGGCTGGGTGCCCGTGTGAGGGTGCTGTGTGGGAGCTTTGCCTACATGTGGTCACATGGAACAAGCATTGTTCTCATTGGAGGCCTTTCATATGAGACCCCAGCTCAGGTCCTGCCAGAATCTGGGGGGAACCCATTAGGTTTGGCAGTTTAGCTGGCCAAGAACTCCTGAAGCAAGGTACCCTGACCTTAGCAGACAGTGGGGTGGGATAATTAGAGGGCTTCACTCCAAGTGCATCCCGAGAATCCTCACCTTTCTGAGGCAACCTCACAAGGCAGCCTGAACAATGTTCCCAGACACCATGATCCTGATCAGCTGCCCACGTGCCAGTGACCTGGAGCCAGGCTCTCCCTGGATCTCAGATCCTCCAGGACCTGGGGCCTCTTACTGCCCAGTCCACGCTGCTGGGGAAGGCCTCAGACCCAAGTGTCCCGAGAGAGGAGAGGATAATATCCCAGAGCTAGGCCTGAAGCATGCTGGCTGACCAGTAGCTGATGTGCTATATTCCCCAGCCAGCAAACTCCAGAGTTCTTAGCTGTGGGTGGGAACGGCGAAGCCACCTCACTGGGGCGATAAAGCAGATCACCAGTCTCTGGCCCACCCAGCACACCCTTCCTGTCATATCTTCACACACACCTGGGAGAACTGGCCGGAGCCCAAAGGGGCCCTTGGTTGGAGAGATGCCTCTGACGATGCAGTCAAACAAGAAACTGATCTGCTCCCCCTCAGCTGAGGACAAGAAGAAGACACCAGCCCCTGCAGAAAGAAGAAACATGGAGGTCAACCCAGCACCCGAGGGGCTGGAGGGATCCCAAAGTAGGTGCAGGGCTCTGGGGTATGGTACAGAAAAGCTGAGCAAACTCCAGCTTAAATCCTTATGATCCAACACACCTGGCCCATAAATCCATGTCTCTAGAGCCCCAGACTCCCTCCCTGTACCCTTCCTGCACTCCAGGGAGTCCCACTGAATGGTTCACACCCACACATGGAATCTCCCAAGGCAGCACCCCAGCACACCTGGACCAGGCCTAAAGGAGCAACCTTTACAGGCAACAATCTGTCCCCAAAGCACCGGGTTGAGCACTGCCCCTTCCGCAACCTCTGGGGACTAGCAAGGCAAACTGAATCAAAATGCCATCCAGGCACCCTTCCTTCCCAAGTCATGCTGCACGGCCAGAACACAGCAGCCCTGCATCACACAAGAGCACGCTGTTGAGATGCTCTCTGGCCCCGCCACATGGACCCTCCATGGAGAGACGCATGGGCCCTGCCTGCCACCAGGCAGACATGCCATGACCTCTGCCCACCAGGCTTCTGGCTGTCATCTGCCCCAGAGTACGGATGCACCTTCCCATAGGCTGTGCTGAACGCAACTGAGATGTGTGTCTGGGTGGTTCCCTCAGGTCCCCAGGAACTTGGGCTCCATGTCAGTATGGCCGTCATTGATGTCAGTCACACCCAGCTCTTGATCTTGACCTGTGGGGAATTGTCTGTGGATGCCTGTCCAATTTTTGGCACAGTATGGTGTCCTCACTTCACAAATGACCAGCCATCACTCTGACCAGCACAACGTCATCCATACCATACTTTAAGTGACATCTCTTCCTGGAGGTCACAGGATAAAGGTACGCCCCTGAGGTCATGGGCTGCACCTGTGCTGCCCACTCAGAAGAAGAAGGATCTACATGACATCAGTCTAGGGTCACTTAGGCAGAGGGATGAGGCAGGCTCTCGGGAGGAGGTGCTCTATGCCCAGGAGAAGCCCAGGGCAATGAGTCAGCAGGGAGGGCGCCCCCAGGCCACGTGCCACCAGGCACTCAGCTGGCCGGCTCGTCCACTGGGTCTGAGCCCCGGCCAAGGGTGAATGAAATCCCTCCCTGGCCGCGTGAATGGGAGGCCAGGCTGGCTGCGTCCACCTGCTGAGCCAAGGCGGGGACTGGACACTCAGCACCTCGTCACCACACAAGAATCTCTCCCTGCACCAGGCCTCTGCCGTTGCCCAAAGAAAGGCAGGCATGAGGCTGAGCAGGAGGGCTTGCAGAGCCTGCAAAGGACAGAGACAGCCCACGAAGATGGCCCCATGGCACTCCATCTTCACCGAACATGAGGCTATGGATTCTAGGGACTTAGCCCGTCTCCCGGCATGCAGGCTGCTGTCTTGCCTACTGTCTCCCTGAGCGTACCCCAGAGTTCACAGCACCTTGTGACTATGGAAGCTTCATGTAATGTCCCCAGACAAGTGGCATATGTCAGTGTGGAGGGCAAGCTGCTTGTGTCTGGTCACAGCTGAGAGAGGGGCTCAAGCCCAGGTCGGGGAGCGCCCCCAGACTGGTACTATGGAACTGGCTCCACTCTGGGCTAGGGGTTACTAAGGACCAAAGGAGAGGCGAGATGTGGACCAGAAGCCAATGTCCGCCCTGATGCCCACCCATGAGTCCACAGGGAGATTCACCAGCTAGAAAGGCCCTGGTAGGTGGGTAGGTCTTGCAAGCTGGGCTGGGCTGGACGTGAACTATACCAAGGCCTTGGCCAGAGGGCAGTGAGGATTCTGTCATTCCAGCCACTTCTCTGGCCAACTTGCACGCAACATCCCATGTTTGTTCTCAATCCCCATCTACCACCCATCCAATCTAGGGCTCAGACAGTCTGGCCCCAGCGCTCACAAAGGCCAGGCCTCTAATCCTGAGCTTACAGACAGCTGGCAGAGGTTGAAGGACAATCAGTCCCCCGACTATAAAAAACCACATTACCGAAGGGAGTGGAGCCGGCCTTACATTCCGCTGGGGCGTCTGCAGAGTGTCATGCTCCCCACAAGACGTGTGGTCGGCTGGGCAGGGACTGGGAACCCAATGGCCATCAGCCTGAGCCCCAAATGCCCACGTGGCATCCCCACCAGCCACCCCATCCCCAAGGGCTTGTCTGCCTGGTCCCTCAAAGCCCAGGAAGGATGCTTTCTGAGGACACAACACCTCCAGGTTCCCTGTGTCACCCTGTCCCTCATGTCTTCCCCACCAACTCAGGATCTAGGGACTACCTAGGTCTCCTCCTTAGGGTGACAGCCTCCCTAAGAGGTAGTCACCTTGTCCATCCACACTCCAGAACGTCCATCAGCCTTCAAGACATGGCCTCATCTTTTATGATGCCATTTCTGACCTGGACCCCTGAACCCATTTCAAGAAGTTGGTGATTCGCCCTAAGGTGTTCTTCATCTCTGGAGCAGACCCTGTAATGTTTGGCCTCACGTCCCCTTACCTGCTGTACCAGACCCCAGACCTCCCAGTGCCAACTGCTGGAGAAGCCACCCTTGGATGTGGGTGGAAAGACATCGGCATGGCTCACCAGCAGCCTGTGCTTCGAGGAAGGGTGAGACTGGCTCAGGCTTGCCACTGTCCTTTCTCTCTGCCCATCCAGATAGGCTAGCTTCCCTCCTCTCCCCTGGCACCTGGCATCCAGCCAGCCTGAGGCTTCCTGGAGTAGTCTAAAGTAGCATTCTTCCAGTTCTGGACTGAGGCCTGTTAGGGGTCTGGCAGCACCCACTTTTGCCCTCCTGGACCCAGTCACTGTAGAGAAACTGGCCCCACCACCATGTTGACTTCCGATGTCCCAACTGGTACTACTGCCCAAGCGACCTGGTGGTGCAGAGAAGAGCCCAGATCCTGGACCCTCCGAATCGTGAGCAGTGGATCAGATGCTATGCTTGGGGGCTGTTTGTAGTAGGCAACATGAGGGCATGAAGAGGAGGGGCTCTAGGGGCACTGAACAGCCTGCTCAGCTGACAGCAGCTTGTGTTCTGGCAAAGTCCTCACAATCACCGTGACAATGATGCCTGGGCACGCACACCACACACACATATGTACCATACTACCTACACACCCCACACACTAAATACACACTACACCCACCACACGTACATACCACACACACACACTATAGCAGAATTCAAGAGCTTTCAGCCAAAGGCCCTGTCAGCCTGTCACTGGGCTCCATGCTCATCGGGGGCCAGTTTGCCCACTTAAGAAAGTCCTGCAAGGCGCAGCTGAGACCATTCCTCGGTGACCTGTCTTCCTCTGCCTGTCACTGCACTCCTGTGCCTCTCTGGACCTCAGAGGCCCTGCTCCCGGGCAGCTTGCTCAGGTATGGTCCCCTCCAAGGTGAGCCCCTAGCTCTTCCCTCTATGTATCCCAGCCAGAGTGGCCTAGAAATCAAAGGGAGACTGTGAGTCCTGGACCAGTCACACTGAAGTGGCACAAGAACTCTGTTGTGCCAGCCATGAGCTGTCACCCACCCCCCAGCACAGAGGAGGAAACTCAGGCCCAGCGAGGTCACAAGCAGTCTACCTTACCGAAATCCTGCTGTGGGTGGGTTGATGACCAGAAGCCTAATTTCTCATATGCAAAGGTGGAAGCTGAGGCTTATGTCTCTACTGCCCCGAAGAGGCCCATCTTGGAGGACAGGGGACACTGTGCCTGCCCCTTTAGGCCATTCTGTTCTGCCCAGAACAAACTAGCCCCAGGCGACACAGATGGCAGCCACTGACAGCTGGCAGAGTCTGAATTACTGGGCAGCTGGTCCTACTCCATAGATCCCCGGCTTGGTGCCCACTCTCTGCCCAAGAGGGCCTTTTGTTACTCAAGAAGAAGAAGAGCTGGCACACAGGGATGGATGCCACAGGGCAGCAGCTATGCAGATGGGGAGGATAACATTGCACAAGGGTTGGACCATCTTTGCCACCACTCCCATGAGCAGCCCATGCCTCAGTCTCCTCATCTGAAAAATGGGGCTAGAGCACAGGCCCCGTTGGATGAGGCCAAGGAAGCTAGCACAAGCAAGCACCTAGACATGCCCCACTCTGAGTCCTATGGGAAAGCCCACTGTGGCTAGTCTGGGTTCCTGCTTTGTTGAACAATGGGCTCCAGACACCTCCCAGGACACTGAGAGGGCCCTGTGCACAAATGCCACTACATCGCTACAAAGTCAAGGAGACTTCTCTCAGATCCAGGCTAGTGGGAACTACAGAGACCAGACCCTTGGAGAAGCAGACCCACAGTAGCCTGACAGCCCACGCTGTCGTGTGCAAGATCTATGGAGGCGGCAGACTCCCAGCAAATGGCCACAGTTCGTGAATGTCACCCCACCCCTACCTAGTCAATGTGAACAGGAAACAGGGCCTTTGTACCAGATGTGTCCTTGCTCAGGAACACCTGTGTGATGGTTAGATTTTGTTGTCAACTTGATCTTTTTAATTATCTTGGGAAGGTCTCTGAGGATGTTTATAGGAAGATAGCCTCTCAGTAGGGTGCAGGATGTAAAGAAGCTCAAAGGAGCTAGAAGTAAACATCCTTTCCTGTGCGGGCAGTGTAGGAAGGAAATTCCAGAGACTCAGAAATCCATGAAGTTTGGGGAAGGGTTGTAAGAACCCACCCTAAGGCTTTATAAGGGGAAGAAATTCTCTCCTTGCCCTCCTGCCTGTTTGCTGTTCTGTGTGTGGTGTTGGTGATGGGTTTCTCTCTCTGCCTGGACCTGTGAAAGAGGGCCAGCCTCTTTCACTTTTATGGGACTTCCCCTGGATCTGTAGCTTGAATAAATCATTTCCTCCCATAAACTGTGCCTGGTTTGAAGATTCATCCCAGCGGCATGTGGCTGACTATGAGAACCTGCTTCCTCTAACCCCACTGCCCAGAGGCAAAGCATGAGAGTGGGGCCGAGGATCTGTTAGCACAAAGGATCCTTGCTCTGCCCTGACTGCTTCTCCCACTGCCCATCTACTGCCCACTGCCAATCAGTACACTGGTAGCACTCCTGGAACCCACAGGCCTCTCCACCACCAGTGCTGTGAGGGTCAAGCTTCCTGCTATTGTCAAGACAAAAATCAGAATCTCTCAGGCCTCTCAGCCTCTTTCTCCAGACTGTCATCACCCTGGGACCAACGTCATCCTCCTTAACCTAGACCTGGTGGTGTCATTTCCAAATGATTGCCAAACACTGCTCGAGGTGGCTGGGTCTGGGCCAGCAGCTAGCCCTCCAGTCCCTCAATGCCCCTTCCTCTTGCCTTTCTCCCTGTGTCTCTGTGGGGACCCACGGAAACGTGTTTTGATTTTATGTGTCAGAATCACATATGACCACAGATCTCAAAGTGCACCAGGTGACATGCCGCACATCCCCAAAGGTATAATCCCAAGCAATGTGGTGCTAGGGCCGGAGGCAATGCTCAGAACCTTCTCGTGAGGACACTGTGAGGAGGCTCTGCTGATGCAAGTGCCAGGATGGACATGTCCTTTAGAGAGGGCCAACAAGGGCTCTGACCCCACATTGGAGAACAGCTTGGGGTCTTCCTATTGTCTTAATTCTTAGCATCCAAGGACCCTGCTCCTCTGAGGAAAAGAAAGGCTAGGCTCACACAGATGTGACAGGGAAGAGCAGATGGAAGGGCCAGGGACTTCCTGAATTAATCTTCTCTTCTAGAATCTTCTCCTCATCCTAATATCTGGCTCAATCTGCCTCTGCACCCTGTCCTGGCCCAACCTCACCTGGCAGTCACTGAACCTGTCTCAGAGCCAGTGGCCCTCAGCAACTGTCCACCCTACCAGCTAGCCAGGCCAAGTGTGTTAGGTAGGGTACAAA
>PVHP010023992.1:0-26840 GCA_004024765.1 Zapus hudsonius | reverse complement strand
TTAGCCAGGACAGGAGGGGGTGTCCTGGTGTGAGCTTGGGGGGGTGAAGGGTGTCTACTTCTTTATCTGTGTGCATTCGTGTGTGTGTGTGTGTGTGTGTGTGTGTGTGTGTGTGTGCACATGCGTGTGGAAGCCAGAAGTCAGTGAGTGTGTGGGGAAGGTCTGCTTCAATCGCTCTCACCTTATTCTTGGAGGCAGTGGCTCTTGCTGAGCCTGGGCTGGCTCGCTCCCAGGCTTCCCTGTCTCAAGCTCTCAGCACTAGGCTTACAGCATAACCACTACGCTGGCATTTCTGCGTGAGTTCTGGGACTCCAGACGCAGATCCTCACCCTCCCGCGAAGCATCCTTTCTGGTGGTGCTGGCCTCAGCTGTAGAGGGGAGCCCATGGCTGCTACAGGGGACTCTGGACCCTGAGTCCTGCCTGGGGTCCCTCAGGGCTGGCTGGGCGCTCCAGGCAAAGGGGGGACACTTTCATCCCTCTAGAGCCTGCCAGGCTGGAGGGCATTGGCACATCAGAGGTAGGGATGTGCTTAGCATGTGTGCAGCCATGGGGTACATGCCCAGCTCCCCCCACCCAATTGTTTCAGTTACTTATGTTTGAACCTGAAGCAACAATGCTGACAGCAAATGCGCACGCGCACTTTCTCAGAAGCTGTCAGTCTAGGAAGAGGATGTGACGCTTTGCAGGCGGGAGGTCTTGGGTTCAAGCATTACCTTCCAGCATCGTCAGAGCTGCCGAGAGGGTGGGACTCCATTTCTGCAGGAATTCCTCTCCTCCTCCCCACATGGAGCACAGGGCTGGGCATGCGCAAGATCAGGAACCTCTACGGAATCAAATGATCTAGGCCAAGACTCTAGCTCAGTCTGGGGCCCTCATGTCAAAGGCTATGGGCAAGAGGGGCCATGGGACCCGGGCGATGATAAGGGTGGTCTTGGGAGCACAGAGATGCCATAAAGGCCGGTTTTGATTTATTCCACCCAGGCTCTCGATCACCCTCCCTTCTCCACAGGCCGACAGTCCCTTTGGCTTTCTCTGATTGGCCCGGAGCCACTTCTGCCGCTTTTAACTGGTGGCATTGTACTTAAACATGTTGTAACAGAGGAGAAACCTGTTGCCTTCTGTCAAGGAGTCATCAGCAATTGCTCAGTGTTTATTGTTACTTTTCCTCTCATTAGAGAATTGCCTGTAGAATTTAACAACCTGTAAAAAACAGGGTTCTGGAAACGCCACCGTAACACTAAATCGTTTGGATGCTGTGGAGTTTTCCACTTCCCTGAAACTCATCTTTTAATTTCTCTTGTTTTTTTCTTCCCTTCCCTTCTCGGTTCAGAAGTTGGAGGGAGTCACCAAGCTTCGGACTGTTCGAGAAGCCCCACCTGAGTGTGTCTGCCCGCCAGGTACGTGGTTTGCTCTTCTCTGCTGTGTGGTTGGAACTGCTCAGGTGGACCAAGTCAAGAGGACAGTCTGGGGTTTCAAGTTGTGGGCCCCTGGAGACCACCCTGGAACTTTCCTCCTGAGCCTATTCTTGCCGGCTCCTTTGTCAAAGATGCCAGCCAGAGCAGCGGACTTGGTGGGGATTTACGAAAGGGTCAGGGATGGATTCGAATTCAGGCTTAGCAGCGGGAAAGTAGCAGCTGGCCCATTTTAAAGATGGAGAAGCAGAAATGAGCCAATGGGAGACTCCATCCACACCATGTGGATTTTGTGAGCAGAGCTCTGTTTCAGACACCAGGAGCAAATGGTTTGGTGAATCTGGCTTTTTTTGTTTTCATTTAATTTCATGGAGGCAAAGGAAGGGACCAAGAGACTTGGTCTAGAGTCTTCAAATGTCATGTCTCTGTGTTTTGCTGGTGTAGCCCAGGAAGGCCACGAATCAAACCCCGATTTTTAGCTCCTCATCCATGTAGTGCCTAACAGGTCTTCTGGGATCTGGAGCTTTGTAAGAATGTGGTTGAGGACTTTGGTGTGTAGTCTCAGCCTGGGTCTTTCCAGGGTTAGAGTGATTTTTTTTTTAGGGTAGGGTCTTGCTCTAGCCCAGGCTAGACCATTCATTATGTGGTCTCAGGCTGGTCTCAAACTCACAGTGATCCTCCTACCTCTGCCTCCCGAGTGCTGGGATTAAAGGTGTGCATCACCATGTCCAGCTTAGAGTGATTTTTGCACGGTGTAGTGTATGATCTGATGGAGTAAGCAGATCATCTTAGTACTTCTTGGACTTTCCAGCATTCTGGAAGAGGTGGCCTTTGTCACTGGGATGGAGAATGTGAGAACTGACTGCTGCAGCCCCTGTCCTCACTGTCACTGGTTATATTAGCCAAGCTGTCTGTCATCTCTCAGCCTGTCCATTGACATCTCAAGGTTGGGAGGTTCCTCGGCAAAGGTGGATCTGTTGGTGGGAAATTCAGTCTATGGTCCCAGTGGGAGATTTTGTGGTTGGGCTTGGGCTAGTCCGTAGTAGACTCTGAGGTTTTTAAAGGGGAAAAAGGCTGTGACAAGTATTGGATCATTAACAGATTTTTGGAAGTCAGAAATTACAATTTAATTATATCAAATTGGGGAAAATTCTGATCCATCAGTGAATTTGCCAATTACCTGCAAAATGTATAAACTGGGAATAAATGCTCTTTTCCCCCTTTGTTTTGGAGTGTGGTGACACACACACACTTTTCTATATGCGTGGGCTCTGATCTATAGATTAACCTGGGATTCAGCCAACTGTGGATTCAAAGTATTTGCAAACAATATTACATTTGTCCTGATCACGTTTAGACTTTTCCCCTCGTTCTTTCCAAAAGCTGCAACAAAGCAAGTATTGACATGGCATTGACATTCTTAGGTATCAGTGACCTAGGGATGGTTTACTGTATCCAGGAGGCTGTGTGTGAGCTATATGTAAATACTATGACAGTTTATTCAAGGGACTGGAGCATCTGCTTGGAACCCTGTGCATGTGGGGGAGGGCAAGCTGAGCAGGCCTGGAACTGATCCCCTGAGGATAGCAAGGGATGTTGCTCATTTGTGTGATTTATGAAGTTGAGTGTTTGTTTAAACTAGGAATCACAAACTTTGATGAGATGTGAACTCACTTTGTAACCAGCAAGTTGAGATTGTGGACTCTTCTAGGGTAGAATGAACAATGCCAGAGTGAAGGTTTGGTTTCAACTACTTCTGTTTGTAGGTGTGATCTGGATGGAATTATGGTAAAATGGATTTCTGGCTTCAGGTGCTAATAATAGATGCTTAAAAGTCCCAGGTTTATGGGCTGGTGAGATGGCTCAGTGGTTAAGGCACCAGCCTCCAGTGCCTAAGGCCCCCCGGTTCAATTCCCCAGTACCCACATAAGCCAGACCCACAAGGTGGTGGCCCTGGTTCTCTCTCTCTCTCCCTCCCCCCTCTCTCCTTGAAAATGAATAAATAAAATATTAAAAACAAAACAAAGTCCCAGGTTTAGATGCTAGAGGGAGAGAGGAGAAGAGGCAGTGAGGTGTCACAGGCTCCTGAATAAATCCACCTGGGGCTGTACTTCCTCGTGTGAGGGTTCTGTCATCATGTTGTTTTAAAATCAGTAGATGTCAAAATCTGGGAATGGGCTCTGAAAGCCCTTTTGAGTTCATGGAGTTTGAAGTCAGTGAGCCAGAGGGAGTCCCCTGCCTTCCCTTGGGCTTGGGGAGAAATCCATTCATTGGTAAAAGCAAAGCATGCTTGAGGCTTTTATTAAGTCTGTCTTCTTTGACGGATTCCAAACCTAAGCCTCAGCCCTAGCACATGAAAAGAAATGGATCCCGTAATCACATAATCACACCATAGTCACTCCCAAGTAGCAAACTGTGGTGGCACATGCAGTAACCTGGCACTTGAGGGGCTGAGGCAGTCTCAAATCCAAGAACAGAAAGTCACCCTGAAGGCCTCAGGAGAACAGGGAGGGGATGGGGTGTGGGGACAGCATGAGCTGAGGGTGGGGTGTGGGGACAGCAGCCTGTTACACTTTTTTGTTTGTTTGTTTTTTCGAGGTAGGGTCTCGCTCTAGCCCAGGCTGACCTGGAATTCACTATGTAGTCTCAGGGTGGCCTTGAACTCACGGCCATCCTCCTGCCTCTGCCTCCCGAGTGCTGGGATTAAAGGCGTGCGCCACCACGCCCGGCTGACACACTTTTTGTTCATAGCACGTGCTTGTCCATCAGCAGTATTCATTCCTTTGACTATATCCACGTCTTCTTTTATGATTTACCTATATAATTGAATGTTTTTAAATGTGGTTGAAGTTTTAAATGTGTATTTCAAATAGGGAACAAAACATGATATGATTTGAAGAACTGAAATGTGATGGTTAAGTTGGTAAAACTGCTTGCCATGTAAGCAAGAGGACCCTCACAGCCCTGGGGAGTCTGGAGAAAGAAGGTCCCCTGGGTCTCCTGGCCACATAATCTGGCTAAATCTGTGAGTTCCAGGATCAGTGAGAGACCCTGTCTCAAAAAATAAAGTGGGGAGCTGGGGAGATTGCTCAGTGGTTAAAGGCACTTTGCAAAGCCTGCTGACATGGTTCAATCCTCCAGCCAGCCACCCAAAGCCAGGGGCAAAAAGTGGCACAAGCATCTGGCGTTTGTTAGCAGCAGCAGAAGCAGCGAGAAGACCCAGCACACCTACACATACCTGTGTAAATGAATAAATAAATAAAAACATACTTAAAAATAAAAATAAATGAGGTGGAGAGTAACGGGGGAAGACAGCTGATAACTTCTGGCCTCCACATGCACATGCACACACACACACACACACACACACACACACACACACACACACACACACACACGAACGTGCTTATATACATGCACACACCACACAAATACAGAGAACTCAAGTTCTGTAACAGGTTATAAGGAATAATGAGGAATAAAGGAGAATCCTCTGTCTGTGTGTCCAGTGCTGAAGCTGTTAGCAGCCCCATGGCTTTTGAACCCTGGAGATGTGGTTTGTGCAAATGAAGGACCGAGTTTAAATTTTTAAAATTCATTTTAACTAAATTCATTAAAATCGCCCTGTGTGACTGGTAGCTCTGGCATTAGCTATTTCAGAGGTAATTTATATATGCACATATGCCTCGACATATGATTGTATTACTTCCCAGTAAACCTATCATAAGTTGAAACTATCTTGACTCAGAAATGTATTTAATGCGTCTTCCCTCCTGAACATCACAGCTTAGTACACCCTACTTTAACCACGCTCAAAACACATTGATTTGCATAAGAGCATTTAACAACTTAGGTTTATTTTGTAATAAAGTATAGAATGTCTCACACAATATCTATATCACTATAATATAACAATGTATATAATATAACATATAACATAATATAATATAGCATTATAACATAACAATATAACACTGTTTTGCAAGTAAAAAATCAGAATGCCTGTGTGGGTATATTCTTGCACAGTGGTGAAAGTTGGGACATTGCAAGTCAGGTGGGGGTGGCACACACCTGCAGACCCATCTCGGGAGGCAGAAGAATGAGTTCAAGGTCATCATCAGCTATGTAGTAAGTTAGAGGGCAGATTAGACTTCACAAAACCCGGTACTCCCCCCCCCAAAAAATAAAAAAGAAAAGAAGAAATGAAAAGGAAGTTTGAAGTCAAACCACGGCTGTCAGGCGGTGTCTGCGCTTCAGCAAGTGGCTCTCTCTCTATCCTTTTTGGCCACAGTTGACTTACGCATGGTTTTTTTTGGGGTGGGGGGAGAGGTGGGGGATTGCAGTTTCTCTTTGAGATGGCCTGGATCAGTTTGCAGACCTGAGAGCAGGTGTTGCCTTGTGTTTGATCTAGTGACCAGATCCCATCTGTCCTGTGGTTGGGATGGCCGGTCACTCCTGATGGACATTTGGGTTATTTCCCACCTGTGACCTGATAGTCCTGCTGTCTGTCCCATGATGGAGGGAAGGAAGGCCTGTTGTTATGCTGTTCTCGGACTTCCTCCTGCTTGTTCTGAAGTCTGTCATAAACCAGGCATTGTTTGGGCCAAGGCTGGGATTGGGCTGGGAGAACGGGTGTCCTCAGTTTGTGGGGAATCCAGCCAGGTTGACACCCTGAAGTTGGCTCTGTGGGAATTTTTTCATGGCCTGGCCTGGCCCTGGGCTGTGAACAGACACAATCAGGGAGCTTCTCTCCCAACATACGGGTCCGGCCAGCCCCTTGGAGCCTGAGAGGCCTGTATTCCAATCTTGACCCTTCCCTTAATCAGTCCACTCTGCAAGGCCTCAGGCTCGAGTCTGATGTCAAAGACCCTCATATCCACTCCTTCTCTGAGTCACAAGCGTTCCAACATTAAGAAAGCTCTGATCAGCCTGCATGCAGAAACCCAAAGCAGAAATTCACGTGGCCACGTAACTGGAAGTGCAGGGCTCAGAAGTGGAGGCAGCTTCAGGCTGTCTGGGCTCAGGGGCTCTCTCCATCCCTCTGCTGTTCTAGAATCATCTTCAGACCTCTTCCCTTGGGGGGGGGGAGGGCTGTGTTTGCACCTCGGGAAGATGACTTCAGGAGCTGCAGGTAGGCCACACCTGCTCAGCATCCCAGCAGAGGAAACGTTCTCCCTCCTGACCCTTGCCAAGCTGGGGAGTGGGGGGTGTTACAGGTTGGACTGTGCTCTGCCATTCATAATTGAAGTCTCAACTCCCTCCCTCTGCTGTGGAGAAGGCAATTAAGGTAAAACGAGCCATTCAAGTACCCTTGTAGGAGATTTTCAATCACACACACACACACACACACACACACACACACACACACACACGACACAGGGAGAAGACCGCTGTCTACAAGCTAAAGAGAGAGGCCTGGGAAAGAAGCAACCTGCCAAAACCTCCATCTTGAACTTCCATTCCAGCCTCCAGAACTGTGAGAACACGCATCTTTGGTTTTTCTGTGTGTTATCCTCTTCATACAAATTTTTACTTTTTAATGACAAAAAAACCCCCAATTTTGTATTTTGTATGTCTGATCTTCTATCCCACAGAGCTGCTTTAGCATATCCTGGTTTTTTAAGTCACCCAGTCCGTGGTACCTTTTTTTTGTGACAGCCCTGCACACACATGCAGAGTTATGATTTAATGGGCGGTGTGTTTCTGGTTGGAAAGATGAAAGCCCTGGAGATGGATGGCAGTGATGTTTGTTCAGCATCACGGATGTGCTGAAGGCTGCAGAATTGTGTGCAGATGTGACTTGGCTTATAATAGGGCCACAGTCTGATAAGCTCTCAGAAACTGAAAATACATTTGATGTACCTAACTTACCAAGTGTCCCGACCTATGTCCAGTCTGTGACCTATGGGCCATATGCATCCCAGGATAACTTTGAATGTCGCCCAACACATTAGTAGATGATGTCATGTTGCAATATCAAAATGTTGAACATCCTTGCATAGAATTTCAGTGGCTTCCCATGGGATGGCTCAGCTGGCTGGGAGCTGGGTCCCACTGCCACTGGCCACTATTGGGAAGGATGATGTCCACAGGTTGCAAGCCAAGGAGAAGATCCACATTTAAAATTCCAAGTACAGTTTCTACAGAAAGTCTATTGATTTTCTGCATCACCATAAGGAGAAATTATGAGTAAAACCATTGTAAGTTGCCTTCTATCTATACATTAAGATGGTTACAATGGGCACTTTTATGATATATATATATCATAGGTTATATATAACCATGAGTTTTTAAAGCCCCCAAATTGACCTCAGTTGCTTGGCTTGGGTCATGTCTGGGTCCCATGACCGTTCTTAGACCTGGGGGAGGCAACTATGGAGAACAATTCATTATAAGAAACACTTTCCAGGACAAGAGAACATAGATTTCCCCAGGCAAACACAGCAGTGAGTGACACTTCAGTCCTGCTCCTGGGACAGCTGGCTAGATGGTCCTTGTGACCTAAGGTGTCATGTAGCCCAGACTGGCCTTGAATTTCCTCTGTAGAGGAAGCTGGCCTTGAACACCTGACCCTCCGTGCCACCAGGCCCAGATCCTGCCTCAGATATTCATCTATGAAATGGGGTTTGGAGCAGTACTTATCATAGGTCGGCTGCAAGGGTGCAATTCATTAATGCAGGAGATGGCATCCCTCAGGCTCTGTTCCACCTCCCGAGAATGAGTGGTGGTTCCCATGAACTCAAATCCACTGGGGCCTGCCTCGGGTTGCCCGAAGAGCGAGCGTGGAGATAGAGTTGGAAGTTGGCTGAGAATATTCTTGAAGGAAAGAACGATGGTTTGGAAGACTTCACTGCCATGTGCTCCTGGGATGTGGGTGAGAAAATACAGTCACATGGAACTCCAGAATCTGGCCTCGGCACCATCGCCTAAACAGGTTTATTTCTAACTAGGCTCCACCTTCCCTGGACAGTATTAGGAACTTTCCAGAAAAGTAGTAATCCTATTCACTGCTTTTTTGTGCCTCTCTTATATCACTGATGAAATTCCAGAGATGTAGAATTAATAAGCAGATCGTGACAGGTAAAGTCCCTGCTCTGTCCGCTTAGAACATCACTTGCAGGGAGGAAGCGATGTGGAGGATCATTTATAGACCGTGTTACGGAGTGGAACATTAGTAGTAAAAGTTGCTGGCATTCAACCTCTTTCTCTCTTTGCTGGGGAAGGGGCTTGCTCTCTTGGTACTCGGAAGCAAGAAATTACCCTCTTTAACTGCAGAAGTTTTAAAATGGTGTGCTCGTTCCTCCCAAGGGTTCAATCCCACTTGAATTTATGGCAAAAATCAAGTGGCCTGGAAGGGAGATAGTGCATCCCACCATCTTGAAGGAGGCAATTTGTGTCTGGTTCTGTTTTTATTTGCAGGGAGGAGACTTTTGGAGACAGAACCTTGCTAGGCTGGCCATGAATTTGCAATGCCCATGCCTCAACCTCCCCAGTGCTGGGATTATAGGGTTCACAACCACAATGGACACTGTTTTTTTTTTTTTTTCATTTACTGGGGATTGAACCCAGGGCCTTGTGCATGGCAGGCAGGCAGGCAGGCATTCTATCTCAGGTATATTCTAAGCTCCTTACCTTACATTCCTTTAATCATTTTTATGGTGTTGTTCTTGTACACACTAAACAAGCGCTTTAACACTGAGATAAACCCTCAGCCCCTGAGTGTGTGTGTGCTTTGTCAGAATTTTCTGGAGAATGGTTTCATTCTCAGCTCCCTCACTCCACTGTGCACAGAAGTTTGCTTATTTGCTTATTCATTCTTTCACTCATTTGTAATCCAGACAGTGATTGTGGTGACACAGTGACTGAGACGGTTAAAGACAGTTGTAGACCATCGTTAACAGACGATGCATGAAGCGTTCTTGACTGAGAAGGGATGAGTGCTGAGATCGAAGGTTCCACAGAAACTCGAAGGAGGGAGCAGTTGCTCAAGGCCAGGAGGACCTGTGTGTGGTGGGGTTGCAAGGAAATGTTCTTCCTGTGGAGGTGAGACTGGCCAAGTTCTCAAAACTGGTTGGCATGTTAGCTAGGTTCCTGAACTTGACATCATGAACAGAGACAAGAGGGGGTTCCCAGGGATGGTCGGAACTCTGGTGAAGTTGAACTGAAGACTCCAGGGATTGGGGCAGGTGTCCACGTGGAGTTCATCTACAGGTGGAGGCGCCTGGCCCTCGAAGGGAGGACAAGCTAGATTGCAGATCTGGTTCCAACAGAGGCCCACTGACAGGGGCGCTCAGGCAAGGGCAGTCTGAGCTGGTTCTCTCCTGGGTCCTTGGAGCAGTTCCAGCGCGTGGAGGAGGACTGGGAAGAAACATCTGTGCAATGGCTTGCCTGCGAAGAGGTCATGAGGACTTGAGAGAGGGCCATGATCATTGATAGTGAGGAACAGCTGTGAGACACACAGGCCATGTGGTGGACAGGCCTCCGATGGGACAGATGGGCGAGGAAGAGGACGGAGGTGACTAAAGCCACAGGCCTGGGGAGGGCGGTGCCCGTACCACTGGAAACCCCAAGAGGAATCAGTTCAGAATGGAACGTGGTAAGCATGATTTTGGGCAGTGGCCTTACGAGCTAATTTGTAGACTCACTGATGAATGGAAAGCAATAATTAGAAGTCTTCTCTTCAAACATCGTCTAAACACTCTGAATCTATTAATTATCAAATGTATGGTGCCCCATAAATAAAGATCTTGAAAGTTAATCAGTTTCTGACATAGGATTTGGAGACTTTCTTATGACCAGCAGAGGGAGCCCACTATATTTATTTAATTCTATAGAAATCTAACAGAAAATTTAAAGAATAATCAATATATATTATATATTTGTTAATCACTCAAAAGCTCACACAAATCCATACCAGGGGCAGTGACACACAAAATTAACTACTCCCCTGTATAATTTATTTATTTAGTTTTTTGTTTTTCGAGGTAGGGTCTCACTCTAGCTCAGGCTGACCTGGAATTCACTATGTAGTCTCAGGGTGGCCTCAAACTCATAGCAATTTTCCTACCTCTGCCTCCCGAGTGCTGGGATTAAAGGCGTGCACCACCACGCCCGGCAATAATTTATTTTTATTGAAATAAAATATCTCTTTAGAATTTTCCAGATGGTTCCAGAATCAAGTGGCCTCTTATTAGTTTGGAAGGACATGATACATACACGAAGAGTAAAGTATTCATTAGAAGACACATTTCTGCCAGCCCCCCATTTACTGAGCACCATCTAGTCTGCCAGCAACCCAGAATTCCAGTGTCTGTGGGGAAGTAAGACCAGGAAGGTCTTGAGGTAAGCTCTACAACTCTGTGCCAGCTACTGGACGGCAGGTGTAGGTTTCCTCTCGGTGAGCTGCTGGGTGCCCTTGTACAAACGGATTAAGTGCCCCATGTCTTGGAAGCTTATTCATGGTGGCACTCTCTTTTGGGGGGATATGCTCAGTACAGTGATAATAATCTCTGAGTTCTATCCTCACTTCTTATGCCAAGTATATCCCACATGGATTGAAGGTTTCAGTAAGAACTAAGACCATGGACAGCTAGGCAAAAATACGGTCGGTCATTTTTCAGTGATGAGTCAAAATTTGGGATAACAACTCATTGTTGGCCCACTAAATAATGTAACTCATTATGGATAATAAAAAAATTAAAAAAATAATTTAAAAAAGAACGAAATAAATTGTAGTGGGTTGAATGTGCCGTGTCCTGCCAACAGGCTCGTGTGCTGGAACACTTGGTCCCCAGCTGGAGGTGCTGTTTGTGGAAATCGTGAAACCTTTGGGAAGTGGACCTTGCTGGGGGACATGGCTCACCGAGTGTGGGCCTTGAGGTTTCCTAGCCCCACCCCATTGCACACTCTCTGTTTCCTGATTGTGGCCCAAGTGTGACCAGCCACCACATGCTCCTACCGCCATGCCTTCCTTCTCTGCCATAATGGGCTGTGTCCAACTCGAAGCCAAGCCAGAATAAACGCTTCCTCCTTTAAGTGGCTCCCAGTCAGGTATTTATTTGGCTGTCAAGTTGAGAAAAGTAGTTAATAGAGAAACGGATTTGTGTCTGCATGTGATGTGCCACAGCACGCGTGTGGAGGTCAGGGAACCTTGCCTTCCCCTCACTTTGTGCAGGGACTCCATTCACCAGGCTAGCCGGCCTGCCAGCCTCTGGGAGCTTCCCATCTGTGCCTTCCATCTTGGCACAGATGCACTGGGCACAGAGGCTTGCAATAAGCAGCTGGCTTTTTACTTGGGTTCTGGGGATCCAAACTCAGGTACTTAGACTTGCAGAGAAAGCACTTTACCCCTGAACCATCTCCTCAGCCAGGGAAGTGAGTTTTTAAGCATCATTCTAATATTGGGGTTCATAAAGCAGCACTTCTCAGCTCATTGGTAGAGTGTGCAAGGCCCTGGGTGTTCAATTTCAAGACCACAAAGACAAAAGAACAAATGAACACAGGCTTTCTTGCACATCATAAGCTTATTGTTTAACAGTGACCATCTGGGGATGTAGCTTAGTGAAGGAGTGTTTGCCTGACACATGTAAGGCTTTGGTCTTATCCCCACACTACAAATTACAGATGAAAAAATAAAGACAAATTGAAGAAACTAAGCATTTATACATTAATAATAATTTAGTACATATTTCAAAGTAGCTAGGAAAGGATTATTTTGAAGGCCACAAAGAAATGGTACATGTATAAAATGATGGCTAGTTGGCTCAGTGATTAACTAGTCTCACTGACCCAGTGACCTCCACGGCCAGCAAGAGACTCTCTCAAAAGTAAGATGAGGCTGGCATGCAGTGCACACCTGTAATCCCAGCACTTGGGAGGCATAGGTAGGAGGATCTCAGTGAGTTCAAGGCCAGCCTGGCACTACAGATTTGAGTTCCAGGTCAATCTGGTCTAGAGTGATACCCTATCTCAAAAAGAAAAAACAAAAACAACGAACAGATGAAGAATGGCCGAGGAAGACACCTGCCATTGACCTCTGGCCTCTCCACACACATGTGCACGTGTCCCCACACAAACATGAATACATACACGCACACTTACCACCTGTATACACATGCAAAAATCACACTGTAATTACATAATCATATGTACATGTATGTGTGTCTATTAAAATTTCTTTTTATTTATTTATTTATTTGAGAGAGAGGAAGAAAAGAGAATGGGCACAGCAGGGTCATTGCCTTTGCCATGCTTCACTTATGCATCTGGCTTTATGTGGGACTAGGGAATTGAACCCCGTCCAGGCTTTGCAAGCAAGTGCCTTGAATCACTGAGCAGTTTCCCCAGGCCCCCAAACAGCATTTTAAACTGTCTCTCCCATCCTCACTTCATTTTTTGTTTTGGGGGGGGGTTCAAGGTAGGGTCTCGCTCTAGCCGAGGCTGACCTGGAATTCACTATGTAGTCTCAGGGTGGCCTTGAACTCACAGTGATATTCCTACCTCTGCTGCCCAAGTGCTGGGATTAAAGGTGTGGGCCATTGCATCTGTCTCTCAATTCCTTTTTAAAATTTTTTTTCTTTATTTATTTGCAAGCAGAGAGATAGAAGAGAGATAGACAGAATGGGTGCACCAAGGCCTCCAACCACTGCAAAGGAACTCAAGATGCATGTGCCACTTTGTGCATCTGGCTTTACATGGGCCCTGAGGAACCAAATCCTGGTTGTCAGGCTTTGCAGGCAAGTGCCTTAACCACTGAGCAATCTCTCCAGCCCCGCCATCCTCTTTGGGCATGAGGAATCTGGATTCATTTTCCAGGCTATCTTAATCCTCACATTTCCCAGGGTGCCTCTTCTCTTCTCCAGCAGACTTGACTGCCCCTGATCCCGTGTCTCGACTATGCTTTATTGCAGTAGGTTCATCGCTTCTTGCCACCGCCATCTCTGGCCTGTGATACGACAGGGGCCAGGCAGTAGAAAGGATAGTTTCATCCTTAATGGGATGCACATGGGTTTCAGCTTATTGTATAAGTGTGTTTGTAGGATTTGTGAAGTGACAGGGACGTGTCTGATAGAGGATACCAAGAAAAATGAATAAGATCTACAAATAGGGCTGGTGTGGCCAACATGGCCCTTGAATTTCCCTGTTGCCCAGGAACTGAACTTGCGGGCACAGGATAGCTCATCCACAGGGGCAAACCTGCCATGGCTACCAACCCGCTTCTTGGGTTTAGACTTCACCCGACTCTCTTTTGGTTCTTTCTCAAGATTGTTTGTTTTGCGGCAGGGTCTCACTCTAGCCCCGCCTGACCTGGAACTCATGCTGTACCCCAGATGGTCTCAAACTCATGGCAATTCTCCTACCTCAGCCTCCCACGTGCTGGGGGTTTAGGTGTGAGCTACCATGTTTTCACCACATGACACTGTTCCTCCTTGCTGGTTGTAGGTGTCACAGCTTGTCTCTGCTGAGTTCTGAGGTTGCCCCAGGGGCCACTGGTTGAAAATGACTTGCATTTGGTATGATGCTACCCAGGGGGGGTCCCTTCCCCACAAATCATATCCGGTTAGATTGCTTGCCATTCTGTGTCATGGAACATGGAAATGTCATCCCTCCGGGAAAACGTTTAGAAATGCCTTTTCTCCCCTTTGCAGAGCCTCGTGGCCTAGGCATTTTGTTCCTGTCCCTAAGTGGCCCAGGTGGAGCAGTTTTGTGGCTGTGCAGACCCCAGGCACTGCCACGCCGAGGCTTTGGGCTGTATTGTTTCTGAACTGTCCCCACAAGGCCATGTTAAAAGCTTGGCTACCCACCTGTGCCACCGCCGTGAGGTGGTGGGATCTTTGGGCGTGTGGTCTCGGGAGAGGAGGTTAGGTCACTGGGGACATGCCCCGAGCTCTCCGCTGCTTCTCTTGGATCCCTTGCTGCCTTGATGTGTGCAGCTTTGCTCTACCATACATATACTCTAGTCACGAGGTTTGCCCAGGCCAGAGGCCCCCAAAACAACAGACCAAACCAACCAGGGACTTTTTCTCCTTTAAATGGATTCCTAATTGCCCTCACAACTGGAAGGACACCACTGCACACAAGCATTTCCCTGCCTTCTCTATCCCACAGCCCCAGATCCTCTCCCATCTTCCTCCGTGTGATTTAGACCCATGGTCTTACAGAGGTGAAATCAGCATGTCCCACGTGTGACAACCGGTCCCTCATTGTTGACCCAGGGCCACGCTGCCTGCTTCCATCCCAAGGCTGACTGAAGCAGACATCCTGCACGGAGATAGTTGCCCTTTCTGGCCTGTACATGTTCATGTTTTTCCTTCGTCTCTTAATTTGAAATTGGCTTCTTCCATCCGAGCCCCTCTCCGCCTTTATGAGTCCTCACTTCATTCCTGTAGTCATCCAGTGTCCCTGGAGCTGGACTCTGAGATGAGCTCTCAGAGCCATGGATGAGGGAGCCTGAGGGCTCACACTAGTCATACTCAGCCACACACCACTGGGATGAACCTCCAAACCAGGCTCTGTTAGGGGAGGAAGGGATTTATTGAAGCTACAGATCCAGGGGAAGTTCCATAATGGTGAAAGAGGCTGGTCTCCTTTCACAGGTCCAAGCAGAGAGAGAAAACCCATCATTGGTGCCACACACACACACAATAGCAAACAGGAAGAAGGAGAGAGATTTCCTTCCCCTTTGTATAGCCTTAAGGTAGGGTCTTGCAACTCTTTCCCAGACTTGTTGACTCTCTGAGTATCTGGAATTTTCCTTCCTGCACTGCCCCCTGCCCCAGGACGGGATGTTTATTTCTAGCTCCCCTGAGCCTCCTTACATCCTGCCCCCTACTGAGAGGGCCACCTTCCTATAAACAACCTCAGAGACTCCCCCAAGATTACCAAACAGGTCAAGTTGACAACAAAACTTAACCATCACATCACCCACAGTGCATAGCAAATCTCAGGATCCAGCAGCTAGAACCTGTGGAGCTCTTCACCTCTCCATCTCCTCATGCATAACCAGGGATACTCACTACCTGCCTCCCAGGTTTGTCTTGAGGATAAACTGAGATCAGTGTATATGTGCTGTTTGGCACACAGCAGACATCTAATAATGTCTGTTTCTTCCCAAGGAAGGTGAACTGTAGTCCACTGTAGGAGATGGCAAGAATCTGGACACTGACCATCATTCCAGTGATAATTGGGACTATGCACACAAGAGAGAGGTGTCGTTTCCTTTCCTGACACTCATCCTCTGCAGAAAAGGATGTTATTTCTGTTTAGAGTCTTGGTGCATCTGGTTCCAGAATCCCCTAGTGAGTTCCTTCTGCCCAATGATGGAGAAAGAGCAACTCTGGACTCCTTGGGAGCCCTTGAACTTGAGTTTTTTTCTGCTGCTTTGAGGTTCAGCAGACTGAGTTTTAAAGCCCTCTTCTCTCAGGCCACCCCTGGGTTTTTTCCTCATGGTTCACAAAGGCTCTTCCACCAGCACCTGGCCCCACTGTCCCTGTAGACGAGTTCTGGCCCTGCCTGTAGAAACAGGACTGGATGGGTGGGAGCTCCTTCTCCGCGGGGTCATGGTCTTCAGACATTCAAGGTTGTCTGCTCATGTCTCCACGAGTAGCCCTGTAGCTGGAGCTAGCTCAGGAACAACGAGACTACGTAAGGGCAGAGTGGATGTGCTCAGGAGGAACATTTCAGGGAGAAAAGGCCATCTTGGTTACTAATACGGGCGGGTTGGACCTGTCCCCATTAGCTCCCACACTAACCTCCTTCCCCGCTACTGCTTTCTAAAGAATGCATTTTATGTACTTATTTATTTATTTTGGGGATGGGGGTATTGGGAACTGAACCCAGGGCTTTGTACATGCCCTACTGCTGAACCACACAGCCAACCATAACAATGGACTGTAGAGAATCTATACACGGGACCGTTTGTATTGTTGGTGGGTGGAGCAGCAGGCGACCTGGAAGCTGAGCAGGAATGTCTGGACAGTGACCTCCCTTAGTCACCAGCTTATTACACAGGTGTGGGTAAGTCCGACCATGCTGCCTCCGGTCTTTGCTGGAAGGTCAGCTGTGCCCAGGAGTGATGTACTTGCTGGTGGTGATTGTGGGTTTCCCAGTGCTCAAAGGGGGTGGGGAAAGAGAGTGTCTGACCAATGGCCTTACTGTTTGGGGAGCGTTTGGGGAAGAGGCCTGGAGAAGGCAAGGGCTACCTCCTACACACACCTTTCCAGGGCTGCCTGCTTCCTGCTCTACAATCAAGGCAGAGTTTGGTCTTAATTTCCAACAGGTAAAGGGGTGTCTTACTGCCCCTCAGATGTCTCATTTCTCCTGGCCTCTGCACTCAGCATCTAGGAGCCAGAAGGGAGGTTGAGGGTAGAAGGGTCTTTAAGTTAAGGACACTGGGCACTAGCCTGGGAACTACCAGGCATAGGAAGAAGGCGTGGAGGAGTGTGGGAGTGTCGGGCTCAGGCAGGGAGAGGGCCTAAGATTGAATATTTGTGACCCCGACAAAACAATTCCATGTGTTGAAATCCCAGCCCTCAAGGCGACGGTATTAGGAAGTGGCCGAGCCTTGATTTCCTGGAGTTGTGTGGGGCTAGTTCTCTGTGGACAATGAGTGAGGAATCTATTTCCTTGACTAGAATATGGTCGCTTGCTTCACTTTCCAGTAAATGCTATAGTTACTGTTTTTATCTTCATCTGCTGTTTCCAAGGGGCCATCTTGAGGAGTCTGGAAAAGTGTGCCTATATTCTCCCATATTGGATTTCTGCTGACAACTGTTAGTTTTTTTTTTTTTTTTTTAGCTGCACAATGATTTCTCTTGAGGACATATTCTCAGGAAAGAGGGCTTCCTGACCCTCTATGTAGACATGAACTAAGGCAGGGGGCTTTGTGCGATCGTCAGTGAGATCTTCCATTCATCTCCCCAGCTTTTTGCCGCTGAATTCCCACTTCTCTTTTGAAGTGGACTTGCCTTTGTAGTGTCCAGATAGAACAAACCACTCGGGCCAAATGATTTCATCCTTGCTGTGCTGTGCCTCAGGTCCATAACACATGTGTATGTTTTGATAGTTTGAGAATATGCCTTTTTTCTTTTAAAATATTTTATCATACTTACTTGTGTGTGTGTGTGTGTGTGTGTGTGTGTGTGTGAGAGAGAGAGAGAGAGAGAGAGAGAGAGAGAGAGAGAGAGAGAGAGAGAGAGAAAGGGAATGTCAGAGGTCCTCTTGCCACTGCAAACAAACTCCAGATCATGTGCCACTTTATGCATCTGGTTTTCTGTGGGTACTGGGAAGTCAAACCTGGGGATGTAGGCTTTGCAAGCAAATGCTTTAACCACTGAGTAATCTCCCCAGCCCAATTACTTTTTCCTTCTTTCTCTTTTTTCTTCTTCTTCCTTCTCTTCTTCTTCCTCTTCTTGATTTATTGAAGCAAGTTCTCAAGTACAGGATAACCTGGAATTCACTCTGTGACCAAAAGCAGCTCCAGGTTCAGCGAGAGACCCTGTCCTCAGGAAATAAAGCAGAAGACAGTAGAGGAGGAGCCTGGGTATCTCCTCTGGCAGGCCTGAGCAGCCGCAAATATATGTGCACACACCAACACACAAGTGAGCAAGTACATATATAACATTTTTAAAATTTAGGAAAAGAGGAAAAGAAACTGAACACATTCCTTTAATCCCAGAATGCTGGAGACAGAGGCAGGACGATCACTGTGAGCTCATGGCCAGCCTGGACTACAGAGTGAGTTCTGGGTTCTGCTCAGCCCTGGGGATACAGGTGCACATACAACGGTGCCCAGCTTTTCCCAGGTCCCCATGCGTGCTCAGCAAGCACTCTCCCTCCGCCATCCCCCAGCTCCTGCTGCTGAGCTTTCTGTGTCCCCACTGCTCAGACATGCGAGGCTCTGTTGACAGGACCAGTCTTGCTCTTCCTGCTTCCCTGAAATAAGTTGAACCCAGAAGTCTCCTCTCCTGACTGACAGCAGAGCTTTGGGTGGTCTGAACTTCAGTTTTCCGAGTCTCTGAGACCTTCAGCTGTTCTCAGCCAGAGCTCTGGGACAGCTTCAGCATTGCCAGTCGGACTGCTGGTGCTGATGCTCAAAGGCCAAGGCTCCTTCTCAGTTGAACTTCAGGCCTGGTAACTCGGGGAAGCACATGAGTGGACGTGTGGCTGGCTTTTCGCTATCAGTTAATCCAAACCATGCTGCTTAAAATGGTTCTGCTCTCCACCCTCTAAGAAGCACAGCTGTGTTAACATGAAAGCTCTCCTCATAATTCCGTCTCACCACCCCAGCTCTGCACGCGGGGACGTAAATGTTTTGCTCATTTTTGGCAATAGCACTCATTTTCTTTTTTTACAGAAAAGAAGTAAAAGAATACATAGTCTATCTACTTAATTTTTTGCTTATGCATGTATGTGATGTGGTGTGTGTGATGTGGTGAGGTGTGTGTGCATGTGTGTGTGGTGTATACAGGTGTGTGATGTGGTGTGTGTCATGGGTGAGGTGTGTGCGTGTGTGTGGTGTATGCATGTGTGCAATGTGTGTGTCATGGGGGAGGTGTGTGTATGCATGTGTGTAATGTGTGTCATGGTTGAGGTGTGAGGTGTGTGTGTATGCATGTGTGTGATGTGTGTGTCATGGGTGAGGTGTGTGGGGTTTGGGAGTGTAGCGTATGCATGTGTGTGTACCTTGAGGTACCCCATGCCAGAGTCATCTCTGACTGATTCGGAGGCTTGTGGGACTCCAGAGAGTCCTGGTCTCTGCTCCCCTGTGGGACTGGGGTTGCAGGCGCATGTGGGCCACACCCAGCTGCTTATGTGGAATCTGGAGACTTGACCTTGGGTAGTCTCAGGCCCTCGTTGCGCAGGACATGCGCTTAACCCCTGAGCCATCTTTCCAGTCCAAAAATTGTTTTGAATTCAAGACACAATCCCGAATCGCCAGATGCTTGTATAAAATGGTGTAATATATGCATAGAACTCACACACATCATCTTTTGACTGTAATACTAAATAAAGTGTAAACGCATGAAAATAGTTGTATTTCTTATAGTCGTGACAAGAATGGGGTCCGTACATGCTCAGTACAAAGGCATCTTTTTCTGAATATTTTTGTTCCTAGTTGCTAGAACCCTGGATACAGAATCAGTAGCTGGCAGGGCTCACTGGATTGGGGTTCTGTTCACCATGAGTGGGCTCCATTCCTCCGCGGAGACATGTTCAGATGTCGTGAGGCGGGGGCGCAGGGACGTCCCCAGCCTCTCCTCCTCCCTACGCAGCTCATTCTTCCCTCCAGAGCTCTGGCCTTCTGTTCTGACCTTCCTGGACTTTCTCCACGCTCGCCTCCACACCAGTGGTTTCCAGCCTTTTCGGTGTAAGTCTCCTGGCTCGTTTTCAGCTCCTCAGGACTCTGCTCTTCCTGTTCTTTCTCCCAGTCGGCCTAGTTGAAGGCCAGAGGGCAAGCTCAGGCCCCCAAGGCCGAGAAAGGCGTGGGTACTCACGAGGCTGTGTTCCTGCCACCCATTCACAGCTCAGGCCACTGGAATAGCAACCCAGAGTACTTCTCTTTCTGCCCCTTGAGTTGAAAGTTTTAGCCAAAATGTCACACACACATGCACACACACACTCACACACATACACACACAGATGCACACACACATACACATGCACACACATACATTCACACATCCATGTATACACACATACACACATGTACACACATACACGCATACACACATACACACATTCACACACGCACACAAATACACACATACACACTCACACATACACACATGTACACACACTCACACACTTACATACACACATTCACACATGCACACAAATACACATACACACTCACACACACATTCACACATACAGACATGCACACACGTACACACATACTCACACACATACACTCTCACACGCACTCACACACACATGTACACATACACACATGCTCACACACACCACACACACTACATATACACAGATGCACACACACAGACGCACACATACTCACACACATACATGCACACATGTACACACACTCACACATGTACACACACGCATACACACTCACACACAGATGCACACACACACACACACACACGCATCCCACGTGCATGCACATGCTTCAGACAGTACTGTACACTGTGTTTGTGGCTTGGTGCATTTCCATCAACAGGACATACCTGCCCAGGCCAGGAAACAGAGCGTGACCAATCCCCTAGAGAACCTTCCCCGGCAGCATGATCCTGAGGCTCCCTCGCCTGTTCCGGATATCACAGGAATGAAAGCATGTGGGATGGATTGTCCTGTCTGTTTGTGAGGACCAACCATGTTGCCATATGGAATTGTGGGTGGTTCATTTACTTATTTTTTGTGCTGTGTATCCAGTCGGGGTTATTATGAACAACGCTGCCGTGAGCCATCTTGTGTCTTTCATGGGACTTGCGTGTGCATCTCCTTTCGGTGCACTTGGGCATAAGGCATGCATGTGTTAAACTTGAGCGAACGCACCAAATCATTTTCCAGGGAGGGTCATATTCTCACCCGGCAAGCACGAGAGCGAGTCCCAGCTCTCTGCACCCTCACGACCCTTGGCATTTGCTGTGCGTAGACAAAATAATGCCCCACTGAGATTTTAAGTGGGAATCAGCATATATAGGTTAATTTACCAAGAGGTGACCTCGCAGGCACACACATGACACCTCTCCATGTAGCTGAAGCCTTGGGATTTGAGCATTCGAGGGCTCGCGTCACTCCCATTAGGGGCATTCATAGGAATTCCATGAGCTGGATGCTATTTAAATGGTGACATTTAAAATTTTACTTTCTGTGTGTTGGTGACAATTTCTCACCATGCTTTTGTATCCAGCGACCTGGTCCCAGTCACTTGTTCATCCTCTTAGTTTAATAGCCTCTTAGCTTTTCTGTGTAGTTTCTGTTCGTCTATAAATAGAGTTTTATTTGTCCCTTTTGGTCCTTATGAGCCTTTTGATTTTCCTGCCTTGTGGCTCTGGCAGGCCCCTGGGCAGCGCTGCATACACTTGGCATGGCAGGTCTCCTGCTTTCATAACCAGACTCAGAGGAAATATTAAGAGGCCTTTTAAAAGAAGTGATTGGGTGTTAAGATTTGTTAAATGATGATCAGTATTTGTAAGACGATGGTGTACTTGTCCTTGTTTGCTTCTCTGAGAGAGAGCAGTCAGTGACATAGGTTGATGTTAGAACGAGAACTCCTTCACCTCCCTGGAGAAGCCCCATGTGGCTGGGAAACGCAAGCTTCATAAACTACTGGATGCACTTTGCTGATGTCCAGGGACTTTGTATCTGTCCTGTGGACAGATGGGCTGACGATCTTTTTCTTTCTTTCTTTCTTTTTTGTTTTTTCGAGGTAGGGTCTCACTCTAGTCCAGGCTGACCTGGAATTCACTATGTAGTCTCAGGGTGGCCTTGAACTCACAGCAATCCTTCTACCTCTGCCTCCTGAGTGCTGGGATTAAAGGCTTGTGCCACCACGCCCGGCCTGATGATCTTTTTCTGTTGTCAGGTTTGAGTGTCAAGGTTATACTGGTCTCATAAAGCAAGTTGGCGATTGGGAGCCTTGTTTGTTTTCTGGAAGAACTTGTGCAGAGTGTCTCTCTTTCTTAGCTATTTGGAAGAATTCACTGGTGCCAGCACTTTCCATAGGTTATGAACAGTTCAGTTGTTTTAGCCATAGGACTCTGCTTTGTCTTATAATAGCTTCATTAAAATACAATTCTTGAAGATGGGGAGATGGCTCAGTGGTTAAATGTGTTTGCTCTGCAAACCTGCTGACTGGAGTTCAAATCCCTAGAGCCCAGGGAAAGCTGGATACAAAGTGGTATCCCAGCGCACCTACAGCAAGGGGAGGTGGAGTCAGGAGAACCCCAGAGGCCTTTCCAGGGGCAGCAAAACAATAGGAGAGACCCTGTCTCAAACAAGGTGGAAGGGAGGTGGTTCTCTGATCTCCACGTTTGTGCTATAGCATGTACATGCCTATACACACATACACACATACACACATACATACATCATACACACACATACACACAATACACACATACACATACATACACACATATACATACATACATACATACATACATACATACATATATGCCAGAAAAGATACAATTCACATACCATATACTTTATGCCTTTAAAGTATATAGCTCAATGAATTGTTTGGTACTGCTGGGGACGGAGCTCAGGGCTCACGTGTGCCCAGCAAGCTCAGGTGTTCAGTGGAGACCCAAAGTTGTGCAACCATCACCGGAATCCTTCAGAACATGTTCATTGCCTCCCAAGGAACCCCTGCACAGCTGAAACCCTTGTCCTCCAGCCGGCTTATCGTGCCCAGCCCCTGTCATTACCAACCCTGAACAGTTCATTTAATGGAATTAGACCACCTTTCCGATCTGGCTCCTTTCACTTTAGCATCACAGTGTCAAGATTCGTGCCCGTGGAGCACATATCCGTCCTTCGTTCCTTTTTATGGCTGAATGATATTCCCTGATCCAGATAGGCCACGGCTTGTAATCCGTTCACCATCGGTGGACAAGCTTTCCGGGAGCGTGTGGTTTCACTTCCCTCGAGCAGATATCGAGGAGTGGAGCCAGTGACTCACATACTGCTTGGTTTTCTATTGACAAACCATACTGTGACATGCCCAAGCGCTTGCGGCAGCCATCTGACTGGTGATCACTAAGTTGTTGCATTCTTGCTTCAGAACAGCGCCTCGGGCAGCGCTGCTGGGAACTGTGGGCCCAGCCGTGTGGCAGCACCTCAGAGCACCACCCAAGAGCAGTGTGGTCTGTGAGCGAGCGCTGGCCTCTCGGCTGGTTGTTATGCGTCCATGAGATTGGACTGGATATTGAGGATGGTCGGGAGTTCTGATAGCAGTGGGCCTTGTAATTTGATGTCTGCTGCCTCTAATGTTTAAAAATAACGGAATACTTTTGTTTTCTGAATTCAAGATTTTAATTGGCCTATTACATGATTTGAGTGGACTTTACCAAAGTGTGGGTTCCTGGGAAGCAGGAAGTAAGAAGACAAGATAAGGAGATCTTCACCAGGGACATGTGGACAAGCATGGCCTCTGCCCCCACCGCAGGCATTGTCCTAAGTGGACAGGCAAACGCTAAAGACCCCTTGTGAGAAGGAAGGAGGGCGTCTCTGCTGTATGATGACGACCACTCACACTCGATGGGGAAGTCCATAGACACGCAGTCAATACTATTAGGCTTTACGAGGAAAGCAGTTCTGACACACTTTTTGTTGTAGAGAAATCCGCCAGTCATAAAGAGGCCACGCTGCGTGATTCCACTCACATCGGGGTTCTAGAATAGTCGAATTCATGGACAGGAAGGGGAGAGGAAGGCATTGTGTGATGAGGACAGTTTCCCTTTGGGAAGAGGAGAAAGTTCTGGAGGTGAATGGAGGTTTCATAGCCAGCTTGTACTTCATGCCTCAGAATTGTATGTAAAAATAGTTAACGTGGCAAATGTTACATCGGATATATTTTACCATAATAAAAATTGTGCTTCATTTATGCAGATTCAACCCCCCCTGGATCTCAAATCACCATAATAGATGCAAGCTCATTAACCCTCATGGGCTTGTTCTCACCTCCCAGACAGGTAAAGTTCATTTCCAGGGTGACAGGACTCCATCCAGCTGCCCTGCTGTCTTGGTCAGTCCAGGCTGTTGTGGACTGTTGGCTCCTCACAGGTCAGAGTTTTGGGAGCCCAGAGGGGCTGTACCCAGGGCCATCGTCCTTGCGTGCAGACAGCTGCCTTCTTTCGAGGTCCTCGAGGGTAGAGTCCAGCCCGTCTCTCTTGTTATAAAAGGTCTCCGACATGTGGGTTGTAGGGAACTGTAAACATTCAGTCCGATGAGCATATTCCCTTGTATGTGGCTTTGGGAAAGTCTCTTCAGTGCCCCAGGCCCTGTACCCAGCCCACTTGTTTCTTTAACCACAAAGTGAGCTGTTCTTGCACAAGATGTAGTTATTAGAGTTTCTTCATGGTGGCCTGGTAAACCATGACCAAGGTGCACAGATTCCAAAAACTCAAACAGGAATGGCTGAAATCCTTCAGCTGAAGCCCGCTCCTTCCAATTCAGAATGCAGACCACACAGGCCCAGAGTGGGGGTCTCTGATACGCCGGTCCTCCATTGTCAGCCGAGGACTCTGTAACCTCTTGCCTTGTCTTTCTTAAGGCTTTGGGCGACCAGATTGAGCTCTGACCTGCAAATCAGTGACTCTGGGTTCAAGAGGAACCCTGGCACTGTGCATCCTTCTCTGGCCACGGGCAGCTTGCAGAAGGCTGAGGATAAGAGGGACACCCTTGCTGTTAACAGACTGGCAGGCCTGGCAGCATGCAGTGGGGTGGAAGTCTCTTTACTTGGCTTCTGGTGGTTAAGGCTTAGTCACATGGTGTCTGGCAGTAGTAAGCATATAAACTGGAATGACCACAGGGCGATCTGACTCCATGCTGTGTGTCTGTGCTAGTGGATCCACCAGGCATGCATTGGGCTGCCCGTAAGTCTATAATCACATGAGGACTTATTTTCCTGTAGGTGATCACTCTGGCAGTGAGAGTCCAGGGCTGGGGCAGCTGCTCAGGGCTTTCATCCTCAGAGGGCACAGAGCAGAGGGTTTGCAATGAGAGTGTGTCTGCCCCAGGAAGGTCATATAAAAAGCACGAGACTCAAAGTGAAGAGGCCTGGCTTCAGGGCTGGAGAGGTTGCTCAGTGAGGAGAGCGCTCGCCCTGCAGGTATGAGGGCTGAGTTCAGACCCCATGTCCCCGGGCACGCCACTGGGAAGGCCAAGACAGACGATCCCCAGGGCTTGCTGGCTAGCTGGTGAGTGAGCTCTGGATTCAGTGAGAGAGATGGTAGTTTAAAAAATAAGGTGGAAAAAATTGAGGAAACTTGACATTGACCTCCATATGCACATGCACTAACTCACATATGACAGAGAGAGAGGTAGAAGGAGAGAGAGAGAGAGAGAGACAGAGACAGAGACAGAGACAGAGACAGGATGGGTGTTCCAGGGCCTTTAAGGTGTCCTAAGGGAGGTCAGCTAGGGTTCTGCTCTCAGAAGGAATCACTGTTCTCATAGGACTCTGGTTAGTTCTTGAGACCTAGCCTGGCATAAATGGCTTCATGTCTCTTCTCTTTTCTCACACATGTGCCTCTCATGCCGTCATATTCCATGATGTGCTGTAGTCAGGAGTGCCCTCACCAGAGCAGGCACCATGATGCTCAGCCTCCAATACTATAAGCTAAATAAACCTTCTTTCTTTATAAGTCATTCAGCCTTGGACATTTTGTTCTGCTAACAGAAAACAAGCTAATTGCTTCATCAGCAACATTTGTTTGCTCTTTTCTCATAGGGTCTTACTATGCAGCCCAGGCTGGCCTGGAACCTGAGATCCTCCTGTCTCTGCCACCCGAGTGCACCACCGTGCTTGGCCTCATCAGAAACCTTTCACTGGCCATTTCGTATGTGCTTCACGCTGTGCTGTGCATAAGAAAAAGGAATGATACCCAACACAACCCAAAGCAAAAGTCCAGAGACTCTTAAGATCTCAACAATAAAGCAGACTTAATACTCACCCACCATGACTCAGGGAACTGAGCAGAAGAGGGGGTGGAAAGAATGCAAGAGCCCTGGTGGAGGAGAATATCCAGAGTCATTGCCCCCTTCAACAACAACACACAAAGGAGGGGAAAAAAACTAGCTACCTCTTGTACAATTCATAACCCCTTACCCCATGCACTGATCCAGTATGCCCACCAAGGAGGGCCTCTGGTGGGTTGGAGACAGGGAGGAGGGAAATGGGGGTACTATCACAAGATTTGCTCATATAACGTATCTAATTATTGACAATAAAGATTTTTTTAAAAGAAAAAATTTAAATGAAACAGTGAAAAAAAAAAAAAAGAAGTCAGACCTTAGGTCTGGCCCCTCCCACTACAAATTTGTTCGTCAGGAGGACAACTGACAGCAGAGCTGTCACCTGGTTCTGACTTCAGTCTGTCCCTGGTGCCCACCCTGGGCTTGGCAAAGTGGCCAAAACGTAGGAATGGCTTTACTAAACAAAAGGGAAAAGAAGATTTTGTTTGTTCTTGGTTTAATAAGGAAAAGCGGGATTGATCTGTAATTGCAGGTATAACCGGGTCCAGAGCCCAGCAAGAATATCAAGCACCTCCTGCCCACCCCAGGTGCAGGTGGTAGGTGGTTACAGGAGAACCACACCTCTGACACCTGTGCTGCCTGTAGCTCCCTCCCCTCCCCATTGATTCTGAGCTCCACAGCTGTTTGCTCTGGCCAGGTGGCATTAGCAGGTGTGACATAGTCAGGACCTTGATAAGCTTTGTGTGTGTGTGTGTGTGTGT
>PVHP010023991.1:5404-26958 GCA_004024765.1 Zapus hudsonius | reverse complement strand
GGGAGGGGCTACGAAGGAGGCCGATGGAGAAAGAATATTAATATAAGAAATAAAATAAAAAGAAAACAACAAAAAGTTGAAAAAGAAAGACATGCAAGTGCCTGGGAGGGGCAGGATAGAAAGAGGGCGGGAGGTTGGGGACCGAAACACAAGGAAAGCCGTGAAGGAAAGCCTCAGGCTCTTTTGGGCAGACCCTGCCTTCCTGGACAACTCATGGCCTCCTGCGAGCGCGCTGGTCAATGCTGGTGGCTTCCAGTCGTAAGGATCCTGTGTTTGGAGGTGCCTGGAATTCAGCTGGCGGTCGCAGCTTGTGTCCACGATCTGGATCCCTGCTGAAAACCCTGGCCCTTATTTCCCGAGGTGTGCGGCGTGTCTGCTAGTCAGCCATCTTCCCAAAAACTTTTTTTAAAAGAAACTTACAGAGCTTCAAACTTTTTCCTTTTGAACTTGGATCTGGATTTTTGTCCTTTTGATATTCTTTTGTTCTCTAAGCAGGAAAAGAAATGAATATTAGTGAAGCAGTGATAGGCTAAGGCAACATCATTTTATTAAAGTCTTGGGACCACTCCAGGAAGGCCCTATAATCAACCTTTCCCAGACTAGGGGGCCATAGCCAAAGGATAAATGACTTGTTCAGGACCTCTTTTTTTCTGTGGGTAACACCCATCTTTCCGTCCCAGAACCTGGGCTTTTTCACCAGCCATCCTGCCATTACTTTAATAGACTCTCTCTAGGTGGTTAGCTAGAGATTTTTCAGAGGATTTTGGTGGCTGGTCTAAAGAGGCCTCAGACAGAGCAAGATCAAATCCAGACATTGACAGTTCTAATCCTCTCGTTTGGAAAATGCTAGGGGCGTTCAGTGACATGCACAAGGCCATGTCCAGTTAGCATATCAGTGTCTAGCTGGGTTTCCAACAGTAATAGTAACAACAGTCTTTCTGTTATGAGACACCATTATTATTTAGAAGTTGAAAAACTATTTCTTTGGGAAAATCATGGTAGATTCTTTTAGTGTGAAAGCAAATATGCAAACATGTTCCCATAGGTGTTGGACTGTTTTAAAGAACTGGAAGTTGTTAGGAAACCTCAGTCTTTCCAATGTGGAGATGGCTTCATTTAATGCTTTGTCCATAGTGAGGAACAAGTGTGAGTTATTGTGGTTCCATAGAAAAGGAGGCCCATCTGGGCTAATGTTGGGCAAATTAGCTCTGCTTTTGGGCTGCTCAGTGGCAGGTGACAGGAGCCTTGGTCCTTGCTGTCTCTGTACACTGTCATACCCTTTTCTCCAAACTAATAACCAAACACAATGTACAAGGGCTTATTGCCAAAGATGGAGAAGGTGCAAATGAATGGTTTCTCTTGGTGAACTCCCCATCCTCCCAGAAGCTCTGAGAAGTCAGATGGCAGCTACAGACTGAATAGATTTCGAGTTTTCTGACCAAGCTGGTGTCTGCTGAGGATAGGCTTCAGCATAGCAGGGGACCAGGAACAATCTGGCTATGGATCTGTGATGCTGCCTATTTCATAGGCTCCCTAATATGTGTATGTGTGATACTCCTCATTGCTTTCGGTCACGGGCTGTCAGAGTGCATGGTTTGTGACGGGATGTGTCTCAGGCCAAAAGGCTGTATGGTGGGGGGTGGTGACTGGTAGAAGGGCATGAGGACAGATGGTTAGCAAAGGTTTATGTGGGTCAATGTGTCCTGTAGGTGCTTTAAGGGAGGTTTTTATAATTCCTTCCCTATTTTGAAGGGGTGAAATTACATTTCAGAATCAATGAATTTTGGAATTCACTGAAATTTTCACTACAAATAACATCAAATTTCGATTTGTACTGCCTTATCCCCTTCCATACTCTTCAATTCTTAAGATCCTGGGAGAAAGAAGCGGGAGAAGGAATATGAGAAAAGCAGCAGCAGAGGTGGAGATTTGAGGAAGAGAGAATTTCTTGGAATGAAGGCCAGGAATAAATAAGCATTGTTTAATTTTTTGTTATCTTGTAACAGACCTTAAGGTATCAAGAAGCTCCTGAGGCCAGGAAAGATGGAATCAAATAAGTACCAACCCTAGCAGGTCGGGGGGAGGGGATACTGGCAGCTGCAAAGCTGGGCAAGGTTACATTTAACCCTTCCCAATAGTTCTTAAGCCAAACCTTCTAGGCAGAACTAAATCAGTCTCCCCCCCCCTCTCTCTCTCTCTCTCATACATTTTTGTGACAGGGTCTCATGGTCTCATTTTTGCCCAGACTGGCCTGGAACTCATGATGTAGGCAACACATGGAGTCGGCAAGCCCAGCAGGAGTCTACATCTTCTGTCTATGCAGTTCATCTCTGAGGTCCCCAGTGAATCACCATATCCATGCTTTTGATAAAAAACTGTGAATCAGAATCCAAACAGAACAAGTTCATTATCTCTGGCATATGATAATGGAACTATGATGAGTCTAAAAAGAGTTCACTGCTCCAAGACATATATAATATTGGGCCAGTCAACAGACTGTCATGGGGAGAAGGAGGGCAAAAAAGACATTAAAATAGAAGAGAGAAGCTGGGCGTGGTGGCACACGCCTTTAATTCCAGCACTCAGGAGGCCTAGGTAGGAGGACTGCTGTGGTTTTGAGGCCATCCTGAGACTACATAGTGAATTCTAGGTCAGCCTGGGCTAAAGCAAGGCCCTACCTCAAAAAATAAACAAAAATAGAAGAGAGAATAATAGGAAAGAAGAGAGGGTTCAATGAAGGTAGATGGGGGAGGGGACAAAGGAAGGTAATGGGGGGATTATGTAAATGTTTTAAATAAAGTTTTTTTTAAGAAAGCAAGCTCAGAGCTAGGCATGGTTACTCATGCTCATAACCCCAATACTTGGGAGGGTGAGGCAGGAAGATCTTGGTAAAGTTTGAGGACAGCCTGGGCTATGTAATCAGTGCCAGGCCACCCAGGGCTATAGAATGAGATCCAATCTTAGCCAAATGATCTAAAACAAAGAAACAAAAATCCAATTAAATGAGGCTTGTTTCTTGACACTAATGTGGAATGATGAGCATATATAATTGAAAAAAATCAGCATATTTTAGATTATGTACTATATACTACAATTTGAGTCTAAAGCAAATGTGGGGCTTATGCTCAGGGGCCTGCTGGTCCCAGTTAGTTGGACCTCTGAGGCATGCCGACCAGCCAAAGAATTATAGCAAAAGCTTGTCTCTCACTTCCCCTGACACCCTGACCAAAATTTCTCAAAAGCCATAGGTTTTTTCAATAGAAAAATTCCAGTGCCAGGTATGGAATACTTCCTTGTGAATATTGGTCAGAGACACCCAAGAATCTTAATATAATATTTACTATTGACAGTGCTCTTTGTTACCCACAAAATATATATTAAAATAGAATATTTCACTGCTGTGTTGGTTTGAATCATATATCCTCTATAAACTCAACTTTTTTGAATACTTTGTCCCCAGATGGGGGCATTTTGGGTGTTAGAGCTTTGCTGGAGGAGGTGTGTTGTTGGGGTTGTCTTAGGAGTGTTGTTATAGTCAATAACCTCAATGCTACAACAAAGAACCCAACCAAATGCAGCTGATGGGAGGAATGGGTTTATTTTAGCTTATGCACTCTAAGGGAAACTCCATGATGACAGGGAAAATGATGGCATGAGCAAAAGCTGCACATCAAGAGATTAAAGCCAACACCAGGTGGACAACAGCAACAGGAGCTTGTGCCAAACACTGGCAAGGGGAAGCTGGCAATGTCCCCCATAAGCCCACCCTCAACAACACAGCTCCAACAAGGTTCCAATTCTAAAACTGCCATCAGCTGGGGATCAAGCATTCAGAGCACATTTGTTTGTGGGGGTCCCCTGGATGAAACCATCACAGGTGTTCTAGCCAGTTCCCCCTTGCCAAGGATTATCTCATTCTGTTGCTGCTGTTTTCCACCTGCTGTGACAGAGGTGACGTCCAGCCTCTGCTCATGCCATGCTTTCCCCTGACATCTGAAGCTTCCCCTCGAGACTATAAGCCAGAATAAAAACTTTCCTGCCACCAATTGCCTTTGGCCGGGTGCTTTTTCCCAGCAATGAAAAGGTTGCATTATGGGTAATACCTATGATGATGACTGCTTACAGTCTTATTTGTCTCTCGGGAATGTAACAAATCTTCCCAACCACCCCTTAGGCACTTTCTAGATTTCTCTGTCCTTGGTTACATGCAATGCTATGAACATCCCTGAAGGTGGCAGTTCTGAACTCTTTGTTAGCTTCTGTTTATATGACAGATAGGCCACTCTTCCTCTCCACACCCCAGTCACCTTTAGCTTGGGCAAATTTATTTCTGAATTGGTTTGAGAGAAGCACTTGTGAAGCCAAACAGAGATGGCTTCTAATCCCACATATTCTACTTACCAAGTGTTTGACTGGAAATGACTTTCTCTGAGCTTCCACTTCCTTTATAAAATGGGCCAATGCTTTCCTCTTTAAGTTATGAGCAGGGACCATGATATTATGAAGAGACTGCATCTGGCTTCCAGCGTGCCATATGGTTTGATTTTCTCTTGAGGTCTGACAGTCTTAGATAGGCAAAATGAAGAATACAAATGCCCTCTTCTCATTTTGGAGGAGAAAAGTGAAACATGTAGTCCTATTTCTCCTTGTAATGCTTACCATCTTCTGTCCCTTCCTCAGGGAGCAGTCACAGAGGAGAGAAAATCACAAGACAAGGCAAGTGACTGACTTCAGGGAAGTAGACAAAATAGGATCCTATATCAGATTCCTATCATTGTTTTGTTATTACTTCATTAATTCCTTAACCAGTTACTTCAAATTTAGCAACTTGAAACAATATTATTATCCAGGCCTGGTGGTACAGACCTGTAATCCTATTGACCTAGGAGGGTGTGATGGTTAGGTTTTGTTGTCAACTTGATCTTTTTAATTATCTTGGGTGGATCTCTGAGTATGTTTACAGGAAGGCAGCCTCACAGTAGAGGGCAGAATGTTAAGAAGCTCAAAGAAGCTGGAAGTAAACATTCTTCCCTGTGTGGGCAATGCAGGAAGGAAATTCCAGAGACTCAGGAAGCCATTTAGTCTGGGATAGGGTTGCCAGACCCCACCCTAAGGCTATGTAAAGGGGAAGAAATTCTCTCCTTGCCTTCCTGCCTGTTCCCTGTTCTGTGTGTATGGTGTAGGTGATGGGTTTTTCTCTCTGCTCAGACCTGTGAAAGAGGACCAGCCTCTTTCACTTTTATGGGACTTCCCCTGGATCTGTAGCTTGAATAAATCATTTCCTCCCATAAACTGTGCCTGGTTTGGATATTCATCCCAATGGCGTGTGGCTGACTACGACAGAGGGTAAGGCAGAAGGATTGTAAGTTCAAGTTTTGCCGGGGCTACAGAACAAATTCAAGGCCAACCTGGGCAACTTACTGAGACCATGTCTAAAAATAAAAATAAGGGCTGGAGAAATGTATCTCACTGGTACAGCATTTGCCTATCATGTGTGAAGCCCTTGGTCCAATCCTCAATAAAGCAAAACCAAAATAAAAACACTCCCAATATTAATATCTTGTCATGGCTATGGGTCAAGATCTTGAGTTGAAAATTATTGTGTCTTCTATTCAGGGTCCCACTGGGCAGAAACTGGGGCTTTATTTCCATTTGGGGCCCTGATTTTTCTTTCAAGTTCACCAGTTGTTAGTAGAATTCAGCTTCTTGGGGGTGTAGGAATGAGGCCCTCAGCATCTAGAGGCTGTCTGCTGTGGGACACCATAAGGCCTTTTCCACAATGTGGCAATTTACATCTTCAAGGTTAGTATGTGAGTGGCTATTTCTCATCTCCTAAGGGCTCACTTGATTGGGACAGACTCACCTCCCAAAACATGCTCTCCCTTTTGATGAACTAAAATCACTTTATTGGAGACCTGAAAAATCCCCTTTGTAAACCAAGGTCACAGAAGTCATGGGTCTTGCCATAGTTAATAGGATTATTCAGATTATATACCTAAGTGTAAAAATCTTAGGGGCCATCCTAGAATTCTGACTACTGCATAGGAAGTTGCAAATAAACAGTAAAAACAAGCTTACTCTTCATTTTTCCATTTCTCTGAGAACAAAGATTACAAAGACAACTAACTTTGTTATCTTGCAAGATTCAACCATAGTGAAATTATTAAAAATGGAATGATAGAGGGGAGAGTAAACCTGAAGATGTGGGACAGCGTTGGTAGTGGTGTAATGAGATTAGAAATGAATGGATTCAAAGTGAATTGTTACTTTAAAAAAAAGTAATTGCTTTTTTAAAAGAAGGCAAATGGAACAGTTTCCTTGAGAGCCCCTTTAGCGCCTCTCTGTCAGCCTCCAGTAGATACATCATACCAGTCAATACCCTGTGACCAAAGGACATAACAGAGAGCAAGTGAATGACATCATGGTGGCCATTAACGAGTGAAATGGCCACCTACTAAAGGCATGGCACATATCCATTCTAGCTGCTCGGGCAGAAAGAGTAATGAAAGGTGAGGATCCTTAGCCATGAAAAATGCTGCTGTGTGTGAGGCCTGGTTCATCCCAGGAACCGGGACTTGGCCACCCATACTGGAATGCATGTGCTAGAACTTGCATCTGGGAATCCACAGTTCTGAGTACTTTGCAGTTTAGCAGCTTCAGAACTCCCTGGTTTGTCCAGTTGGCACAATGAAATGAGTTCAGGGCATCAACAAAGAGGGGAGCACTAAAAATATTTTTTATTTATTGTGATATTTCACATTTAGTAATGAGAAAACTATTTTGCTAAACTTCTTTGCATTGATGTAAATGTGCTGTATTTTCTAAAATTGGGGTTACCTGCTATAGAAATGAGGAGGTGGAAGAGTAAGGAGTATGATTGTTTGGTACTCTTTTAGATCTTTTAGATTCTTCACTGGGATCATCCCTAGAAGATTGTATTAGTACAGCAGAAACCATATGCCAGGTGAAATTCTCATAACCCATTGCTTCCCCATAGAATCACTTGTACATTTTCATACAAAGCCAGATAACATCTACCAAAAGAGGGCAGGGATTCCAATGTGTGCTGTTCTATCTAGCATTGTGCTTGACACTAATGGCTGCTTGGAAAATGTTCCATGCTTGGATAGGTATTTCCATTGTTAACAGTCTCTTCTCTTTTCCATGTTACACAAGTCCTTTTATTCCCACAAGATCCGAAGACGTCCTCAGAAAGCATTGCTCAAACTTTCCTCATGATAAAAATAAGTTTTTAAATACACAGGTTATCACAACACTGTTGGAAATTCTTGATCAGGGAGTTTAGGTAGGAACTCAGAGGTCTACATTTTTTTTACAAGTACATCTGATTAGTCCTTTCTTCAGGCCAACACTAAGGCAAATAGCAGGAGCTCAGCTCTTCCCCAACCCAGAATTGAGAAGCCATGGACACTCAGCCTGTTTTCTAAGGGGCTTTTCAAAGTCAACACTTCGAGTTTCTGGTCAGCAGTACTAAGGGTTGAAGTAGCCATGAGTCTTCTGGTCTACTTCTACTCACCTAGGCCTAGTCCAAAATTATGACTGTCACCTTCCTCTCAGGTTCTAAGACTGCCCACTGGACTTCTTGTCTCTTTTTTTCCACAGGCAGATTTTCTATTCTGTCCCCTCTCCCAGCTGTTATTATCACATGAATTTATAGCCACCTCTGTCGGGTTTGGCAATGAACTCAGCCCTGTTGTGCATGATTTGACCTCTGTTGAGCCTGGTTGATTTTTCAGGCACTCTCAGTCACTGGGCAAGAGAAGTCCTGTGAGGATAGCTGAATAAAGCTTCTGTCTTCAGAATTCTGTGAACTTTACACATGAGAGGAGAGCTCCAAGCTAGAGCAAGCCTCCCACTCAGCCTCCAAGACTTGAAAAGGCCAGCTTATCCCTCAGTGATTGTTCTTGTTCTTGGCTACAGGGCTCAGTGACCCTTGACTGGCTCACCAAGCACTTACAGTTTCTAATGAGAAAGTTGAATTTATAGAGTAGTTCAAGAAAGAAAAAGTGCTACCTTGTTTTCTTGATTCCATAGGTCCCTCTCTCAAAAAGATGGTTCCCTTGTCCAGGTAAATAGCCCTGTGTGATTCAAGTTCTTAGAGATCAAACACCAAGGAAAAATAAACAACAGTGGAAGAGGGTAATCTGCTCTGGGGCTGAAGGTGAGAAAATATGGTGCACTATTTATAATTATTCTAGAGCTGCAATATTCAATATAATAATCACATGTAGCTATTTCAATCTTAATTAACAATATTAAATGAATAGTTCAGTTCCTTATTCACTAGTTAGCTGCATTTAAAGTTCATCATTACAGAAAGTTCCATTGAACATGACTGTTTTAGAGGCACAGCATTTACTGTTACTTCTGACCATGTACTATTTCTTCACATCATTAGAAATGTGTGTTTCTGTTGGTATTTGTTTTTTTCAGTGCTGGAGATTGAGCTTAGGGTCTCACACACGCTAGGCCAGTGTGCTACACTAGCACCATATTGTCAGCCCGCTCTATTAGTGACTTTCCATATATGTGGGTACTTTAGAAAAGACAGAACTATTGAAGACTTTAAACCAAAAGTAACTGCAATCCTTAATTAGGGAGGGAAAAATTGAATGCTGAATTGTCTGCCCTTTTCTTTCTTCTATTCCCTTTCCGTGAAGGCTCCTCCCTTCTTTTCTATTTTTCCTTTCTACTTTTTCTGTAGACTTAGTTCATGTAAGACATTTCCAAGTGGATTATTAGATGGGACTTGCAAAAGAAAAGGGTCAGAGTGGAACCCAAAATCTGTATGTGGTAACAGGAATGAGCAATGGGGCAGAGCACCTCCGAATTATGCCTTGGGAAAATGAGGGAAAGAAGCAGGAAAAGGGGCTGAGGCTGGGGGGAGTGGGGTGGGCCCTGGGTAGGATCTTGGGTCTGGACAATGGATCTTGAAGGTGAAGCTGACTGGGCCAGTTCTCAACAGTCCTGAGATGAACAGGCTGTCTGGTGCTGCTGAGTTCCTCTGGGCAGCCACCTCCCTAATCTATCACCTGGTTCCTTTCATCTGCTTCTGTAGTTTATAGAACCTTCCGTTTTTTAGGAGTTGGGTCCTAGGCTACCTGTAGAATGAAGAAGATAGTAATGAGTTCAATGTTGTATTTAGGGGAACTAAGAGAGATCTTCCATCTTTGATCTCTTGCATGAGCTGCAAGAATTATATTGTCTGCTGGTTCCCTCCCTCAACATCCACTGTCATACCTGTCATGGTTCGTTTAATGCCTATGTTCACCTTGATGAAACCAGAGAAAGTGAACAGCATTTTGAAAAACTGTAAGCAACTGAGTCAGGAGGAAATGGCAGAATCAGAAACTTGTACCCAGCAGCCACAAGGGACAGGAAGCAGTCTAAGGTCTGGGCTAAAGTTCAGGTAGATATCAGGAGCAGCTTACAGAGGCATCCTTCTCAGACCCTGGGGCCAGAAGGCTGAACATAGGGTCACCTTTCAGTTAATCTCTGATGCTGTCCTCTGAACTCTTGCAAGGCAGGACTGTCATTCCCACTTTGACCCCCAAGCAGGCTGGCCAGAGGCAGTTGGACTTGAGCCACTGTTCCAGAGGGTAAGGAATGAAGGGGTAGAGAGGAAGGTGGCTGGTCATAGGCACTGAATACTTCAGACTTTCCTTCTCTTGAGTTGGTTGATGTGAGAGCAGCAGTCTGGACTTCCAGTGCACTCAGACTCCATTCCCATCCACCTCCCCACCCACGTCCACTCCTCACTTAAAGCTGCGTATGTACAATTCCCTCTTTGCCCTTTGTCTTGCAGCAGTCTCCAACCTGGATATCGAGAGCAAGCTGAGTGTATACTACCGTGCCCCATGGCACCAACAGCGAAACATCTTCCTCCCAGCCACCAGGCCGCCCTGTGTGGAGGAGTTGCATCGCCATGCCAGACAGAGTATGCAAGTCCTGAACAGAGGTAACTGACCCGCAGCTGGGCTTTCCTCTCTGGGAGGTTCTCAGGGGCTCTCACTCTCATCAGTCCCAACACTTCCCTTTGTTATAGGGAGCACTTTGAAGGGCTCCCATTTCTACTCAGTAAAATCTGTGCCGAGTATCAGCTACGTATACATATATGTAGAAGTATAATTCTCAGCCCCTGTGGCCAGAACATCAAAGCTAGGACCAACATTCAGTTCATCTCTGAAGCTGTCCTCCGAATTCACACACAAGGCAAGATCCCCATTCCCACCTTGACTCCCAAGCAATCGGATGGTCAGAGCCAATCAAGTTTGATATAGCAGGAGTGGGAGACAGCAGGGGGAGTTATTATGATCAAAGTGTGTTATATACATGTATGAAAGCATCATGGTTAAACCCATTATTATGTTACCATATGCTAATAAAAACTTTAAATTACCAAATTATTTTTTAAAATATTTTTACTTATGTTAGAGAGAGAGAGAGAGAGAGAGAGAGAGAGAGAAAGTATGAAACTGTCAGTGTCTCTTGCCACAGCAAACAAATTCAAGACATATGTGCCACCTTGTGCATCTAGCTTTATGTGTGCACTGGGGAATCAAACCTGAGCCCAAGAAAATTATCTAAAAAGTTATTTCAATATAAAAATGCCTAGTGACAACTACATTAGGTAATATAATGAAAGTAGTTAAATATTTGTGCCTATCAAAATTTGAAAAATAAAAGCAAATTTGGATTAAGAAAAGGCAGATGCCATCCTAACAAAAATGACAGAGAAATGAAGACACCTTGGGGAGCCAGGAGAACAAAACCATGATAACTGGTACATTCAGCACATTTAAGACATGAGCAAAATAGCACTTTGGATTATAATGAAATGGGAATTATGTTTGACTCAGAAATAGGTTCTAGGCTTCTTTCCTATAGGAGCTTTGGATAGGATGATTGACTATTGTATGGACCTGGGACCTTTTGTTTCATTGACCATCCTGTGAAGTATAGGATGGCTGTCTTGCTTGGCTGGGGCCCAATCATTTTCACAGCTAGAGCTAGGCCTTCAAGGGCTCTTCTGTTTCTTTGGAGAGCCCCTGAGCTGATCCAATGTCCTCACACTACAGGGAGGCACAGGGAGGCTGAGAGAAGTGAGAAAACTTGCCCAGGGTCACACATAGCAGGTTAGCTTCAGTGTAGGGACCTGTGTCCAAGCTTCTGGTATACTGCACCCCTCCCCAAGCTCTCTTTCCCATTTCCATATATGGTGTTTCCTGAAAATAAGTACACACATTTATGGTTCTCTCAGTGTCCAGAGCACCATAGGTAGGCATAGAGCTACGGAAACACAACCTTTTCTTATGCTGCTTCCTTGGCAGAAGAGTGATAGATGTAGAAACCTGACATTCTCCTCTGGCCCCTGCAAGCATGTGCATCCAGAGCAAAAAATATGCATACCACACACAGCAACTAAAACCAGCAAACACAAATGAACATCACCAGGCCTGTAAAGATGGCTCAGCAGATAAGGCACTTACCTGCAAAGCCCTATGACCCGGGTTCAGTTCCCCCCAGGACCCAAGTAAAGACAGATGCAAAAAGTGGTGCATGCCTCCTGGAATCCATTTATAGTGGCTAGAGACCCTGGCATACCCATATTTCTCTCTCTCTCTCTCTCTCTCTCTCTCTCTCTCTCTCTCTCTCTCTCTCTCTCTGCTTGCAAATAAATACACAAATACCAAAAAAGTAAAATTAGCCAGGCATGGTGGTATGCACTATAATCCCTGCTCTGGGGAGGCAGCAACAGGATTGCCAAGATTCCCTGGCTAATTAGTCTAACCAAACCAGTAAGCTCTGGGGTTATTGAGAAACCCTGTCTCAAAAAAAGCTGAAGATAACAGGGACAGAGAGGAGGGAAATGGCGGCACCATCATAAGATTTGCTCATACAATGTAGATAATTGTTCATAATAGAGATATTAATTTAAAAAGTGGAAGAGCAATTGAGGAAAACATTCAATGGCAACCTCTGCCTCCACCTGAACACGTATGCATGCAGGCACACCATGCACATCTATATATGCAAGATAAGAAGAGAACAACAAGAAATGAACATCATTGTCTGAGAGATGAGCTATCATCATCCCCAAATGAGCTATTGGAAGTTGTCAGGTCAGTTTTTCTGGTTTTCTGGTCTTTACATTCTTTTTGTGCAGACAGATTGTATCTATGCGTTCACTGTGTTTTTTTCAAATTCTGTACACTTATTTAAGGACTTGTAGCTTACAAGATTATTATAATACAAATGAAATATGTTAGTGTAATTTTCAAGATAAAGGGTTGTTTCTACTTTGTTGTTTCCACTTTTCTTCCATCCTCATCTTTTTTCCCCCTTTAAATGAAACAACTGAACACCTACTGTCTCTGTATCAGTTACCTTCTAATTTCTGGAAGAGTAGATTTCAGCTTGCAGTTCTAGGTTACAGTTCATAGAAGCAGTGAAGGCGTGGGAAGGGAACTTCAGGCAGCTGCTCACACTCAGCACAGGGAGCAATGAATGAATTCATCAGCTCTCTCCTTTCTATAGGGGCAGGACCCTTCCCACAGTTAAGGTGGCTCTTCTCACCTCAATTAACCTAATCACTGGCATGCCCAGAAGCTCACCTTATTGATCATCCCTCACTGTCAAGTTGACAATCAATAGAAACTAGCACAGTCCCTAAAGAATTGCTTTTAAATTTTACTGTGAGCTATTAGTGACCAGAGACTGTTACATTAACAAGAATGAGGATGTTTATTATTCACTTCAGCTTCAGTAGTTGGGTAAAAATTCAACAAATATTTTTTTTGTTTTTGTTTTTGTTTTTGTTTTTGTTTTGGTTTGTTTTAGTATTAACTTCCGGAAATCTTCCTGTCTATTGTCATTCTTTAGCACCCCAATTTACACAGTCTTCCCATAATATCCTATGCATCTCCCAACATGTCACTTATAAACTGATCACTATATATTACCCACCTTCCACCATTAATTCATAAGTAACTTGATGGCGAGGATGATGTCTTATTAATTTATTTTATTCAAAGCACTTAGCATGAAGGCAGCATATAGCTCTTCGTAGAGCTGAGTGAAGTTCTACAGAAAGCTGGTTGAATATAGGGAGCAGAAGATAACTCTAGAGGAATCAGATCATTCTCACTGGACATTCTTGGATCCCATCATTAGAGAGCTTGAGTAATATCAGCCCTTTAGACATCATTATTTTTATCCATTTATTATTATTAATCAGTCCTCCCGGATGGGATTTTTACGCACCAGCCAGGAAACACTGAACTGCTTGCTCTTGAGCAATCACATTTCATTGCTTTGTCAGATTTGGACTTAATGGTAGAACTGAAGAACAGTGAGTACCAATATCAATTTTCCCTGAACTTCCTCCTGGGGGGGAGGTAAGAAAGGGATGTGGTGCCTCCAGGGCATTCCATGGAAAACTGTGGAGTCACATTTTGCCCCCACAGAGTGGCTTGTTTTGTGGTTAGCTGAATAGCAAATCTTGGATGTAGTAGTTTTAATAGCACTGCAGAGAGCCATAAACAGGAATTATAGGCATCATAGAATTAAAAACATGCAGTGTAGAATTAAAATTAGAAAGTGACTTAAAAAAAAAAAAAACCTTTTCCAAGATAACAGTGGCTTAGTAGTGTAATCCATTGCTGCCCTCTGGTGGTCGTGAACAGTACCAACCACCTAGCTGGGTTGGGGGTTTGGGCTCTGTTTCCATAGCTGGAATTGCCTTGCTTTCAGCAGGAGGGAGAAGATGACGAAACATGGACAAATGAGGCTGAGAGACTGCAGACCTGTGCTCATTTTGGAGCTGAGGCTATAAGGAGGGAGCTAGGGAATGAGATTAAGCCTAAAATTTGGCTACTATGGAGATAGAGTTAATGGCAACCCCTCAAACAGTACTGGAACAGGTATTATGTTTGAACATAGGAGTCAAAGAGCCATCAAGAATGATCTCTGGTCTCAAAGTGAGGAGGATAGAAAAGTTAGTAGGAAAAGTTCAATACTCCAAGAGGAAAGGGACCGTGGTGCCCTAGATCCTCCGGGAAGTAGAATCTAAATGGATTTCAAGTTGTTTAGAATCTAATTATTGCTGTTCATTTTTCTTAGCAATTCTTTACTATTCTGGTCCAGTAATAACTTCAAGTGATGACATCTTTTGTGTTTATAAGTTGAGGGAGAGATTACTATAGGACTATGAAGAGACAATTATATTTTATATTTCCTTTACCTCAAGTTTCTGGCTGAGATCTAAATTTCGTTAGTCGTAGGGACTAAGGCTGAAGGCTGGACTATAGTTGCAGGCACTCAGGGACCAATGCTGTTCCTACTTTACCACAATGCTGTTCCTACTTTACCACTAGCAAAAAGCATTATTAGGTAACCATTAATCTAGGCTGCCTACTTTGAGCCTGGGGCAAAGGAAGAGGTATATTTAAGTAAGTGTGGGAGAGCGATAATTGAAAGAGAACTGAAGTTGTCTCCCACAGGGCTCCAACCCCTCCCATCTCTTCTTAACCATTTTATTCATTTTCAAGCAGAGATACAGAAAGAGAGAGAGAGAGAGAGAGAGAGAGAGAGAGAGAGAGAGAGCGCACCAGGGCCACCACCTTGTGGGTCTGGCTTATGTGGGCCCTGGGGAATTGAACCCAGGGCCTTAGGCACTGGAGGCAAGTGCCTTACCCGCTGAGCCATCTCTCCAGCCCTTTAGCACAAGGTTTTGAAGGATTTTTCTCTGGTTGTCAATGGGAGCTGATGCTTTTCAAAAGAATCCCAAGCAGAGGAAGTTGAGGAATACAACCACAGTTTCCTAACGCAGATACTAAGTCTGTGATACTGAGGCAAAGCGGGCCACATATAGCCAACTCACAGATAGAAATCACAAAGCTGCAGAGAGCTCAGTTCAGAGTTTAGCCAGCAGAATACTGAATGAAGCCAAAAATAATGGGGCCATCCCTGGGGAGACCAGTTAAAACAAGTGACAGGACCTACAACACAGGACAGTTGAAGCAAGCAGCAGGGCCAACAACATAGCTCCTTCTCTATCTAGGAACATAGAGGAAGGAATGCATTCTGACCTGTTAAAAACATAGAGTTTGTGAAAACACCAATTTGTTCATTCACTCAAAATTTATGGAAAATTGATCAGAAACACTGAAGGTCCTCTGATCAAAAGATGAATAAAGTATAGTCTCTGAATTGGGTCTAGTGGCACAAGCCTGGAATTCCAGCTACTCAAGAGACTAAGAGAAGAGGATTGTAAATTCAAGATCAGTTTGGGCAACTTAATGAGATCCTGTCCCAAAAAGTTATATACTAAAAAAGTTGGGCATCAAACTCAGTGATAGGACACTTGCCTAGTATGTTTGACACCTGGATCCAATTTCCATTACTTCTATGTGTGTGTGTGTGTGTGTGTATATATATATATATATATATATATATATATATATATATATATATATATATATATATATATATACATATATATGAATATGTATGTATATATATATATATACATGTGTGTATGTGTGTGTATAAGTCTCTGTCTCCAGGGGCCAACTGATAGTGGAAGAGGTTGACAGAGAGATGGTATTTTTTTAAATCAATACAAATGGGTATATAGGGCCCTGAGAGAAAAAGGGCATCTGGCAGTGTATAGTAAGCTCTGCGTCCTTGCACCGACTAATAAAAAGGTATATAATACCTTATAAGTTGTCAAATACTCTAAGTTTTGTATGATCAATGTTCAAAGCATTAGAATTGAACAAAATATAATCAAGAACTTAACAGCCCAAGAAGTCTCGCTGTAATAAGTGAGGTATCTTGGCCCTGATAGTGCCCATAGGTATGTAATATCAAAGATAAAGGCACTGGAGCTAAGTCTGTACTACAGGTGCACAGTGACTCCCTCTTCCTGAATGTCCTTGGGCATCTGCAGAGGAGGGACAGCATAATGTCCACCATGTGCTGGTGTTGAGAGGGCGCATGTGAGAGCTTTAGCAAAGCATCTCTGTCTCATCACAAACACTTGAGAAAAATTGGGAATTATGAGTATTCTTGTACATGCAGTGAATAATAGTGATTTTAAATAATTGAAGGACAGATTAGAAAATAGAAAATACCACTTTGTACCTACATCATGATAGGGATTCTGGATACTTAAGACTCTGGAGATGAATATAAGCTGTATTTTGGCAGATAAGCAGATGTTAGTATAGGTAGAGTGTGCTTTGAAGTTCACAGAGACAAAAAAGCTAGATTGTGTTTTTGAGGCCTCAGTGATATTTCTTTACATATTTATTTTTTTATTTTTTAAAAATATTTTATTTATTCATTTTCAAGCAGAGAAATACAGAGAGAGAGAGAGAGAGAGAGAGAGAGAGAGAGAGAGAGAGAGAGAGAGAGGGAGAGAGCGCAAGCGCACCAGGGCCTTGTTGGTCTGGCATATATGGGTACTGGGGAATTGAACCCAGGGCCTTAGGCACTGGAGGCAAGTGCCGTAACCGCTGAGCCACCTCTCCAGCCCTCTTTACATATTTATTGATAGCTTTTTATGATCCTGGAGAACAAACTCAGAGCTTTATCTCTGTGATTCTGATTATGAAGTCAGGACTACTTGACCAAACACATAGATATTTCTTAGCTTTTCCCAATGGTAGCCCTTCCCTTCAATAAGAAAAATGTTGTCACTATGGTGGCCTTACTTTTCTGGGAGCCCAGGATTTCAAAACTCTCTGAATTTTTGTGGGTGACAGGAAGGACATGCTGTTCTGCTCACCTACATCTCTGGGGGGGAATAGAAGATAAAGAGAAAGCTTCAATGTATAGCATTTCCCAACTTATATGATATATGACATTGCCACCATGGACAATTTACAGGTGCTAAGATTGAAAATCTGGCACACAAAATCCTGACTCCATAGCAGACCCTTCTGGGATCTGGTACGTGCTGATTCCAGTATCCAACCTGGGCAGGACTGGTATGTCTGAGTCTATTCTCACTCCAGCACTTATGGTGGTAAGCCTTCCACCATTGTTCTCAACCTTTCCCCCCCCCCCCCCCGCTGTGTTGTTTTGAAATGAGACACAATGAACTCAGTAAGTGAGGGCTGGGGGGATGGTTCAGCAGTTAAAGGTTCTTTCTTGAACTCAGTAAGTGAGCTATTTGGTATAAAAATGACAAGATTGACCCACAGAAATGGATATCTCTACTTTCATATTAATAGCAAGTTCAAGTTCAGTTAGGAATCACTCTGAAAGTCTGATTTGATATATAAATTCGCTGCAGTAAATGAAAGCCCCCCCCTTTTTTACAGCCATTTGCTAATACTCTAAAGTGGGAAAGAGAAATTGAAAATGCCAAGTGTTTCATTTTTATTGTCTTGTCTGTTCCCTCAGAACACCGGAGCCGGAGCGATTGCCGAGAGCAGAAAGCTGCTGTCCCCCTGTCCATAGCTGCCCCACCGCTCCCAGCTTACCCCCCAGCTCACAGCCAGAGGAGGCGCGAGGCCAAAGAACGCCACTTCCTAACTGTAAGTCATCTTTCTCCCATCCCAGTGAGGGAGCCTGGATTGACTGAGAAAGCAAGTCATGGGCAATGGGAACAATGAATTTTCCCAATTGGAGTAAGGATACAGATATTTTTTATATTAACTGACTGCATAATATAGTAAAGCAGTAATAATAACAGACCCTAAAATCAGAAAATAAATTGACTTCAAATGCCAGTTCTGTTAACATATTAAAGAAATTAGGCTTAAGTTGTTTACTTTCTTTCCTCATCTGTATCAGTAGTATATCATTTATAGGGATTGAGGATTAAATGAGATAAGACATGTGCAGAGCTTAGCTCAGGAACTGACACAGTGTATGACTTCCAGTGGCCACCCCGATTATTATTAGCCATCGGTTAGCATGACTGACTCCGTGGGATAAGCTAAGAAGGATGTGATCCAGAAAGTTAGCACTAGATGAGGTTATCGTGTCACCATTTCATGTGTCCCCATTCTATGTAGGAGTTCCCCAGGTAACTTATTATCATCAATGCTGGTGACTTCAGCTTTGTCTGGGGGGATGTGACTGTAACTCAGCCTAAGCCCCAAAGTGTGGATCAAAGAAGATGAAGCTGAGGACACCTGCAAACATGCCTCTCTACATGTGCCTTCTGGGGCCTCAGCGGGGACAAGTGCTTCTGTGTACTTGTATCCTTGAAATCACAGACTATGATTTTGTGACAAAATTAATCTTAACTGTCTGCAGGCATGCCTCACTCCTGCTCTCCTATTCTTGTCTGAGGCCCCAAATCTAAAGAAGTTGAAGCAGAATAGGTCTGACTTGAGGTTTTTGTTTGAATTAAATTAAAACAGCATATGTGACTCTAAACCCTAAATCTATATATCTTGTACCATGTGCAAAATGGTGCAAATTATTTGGATCCCATGAGTCCAAACATCGCCTTAATGAACCTGAATAATGTAATACATCCGGGGAAGACCTTGGGTGACATTGGACAATTGATTTTCTTCCTGTTTGCAGCTGGATGGTGGGGCACTATGACCTTCAGTGAGTACGCACTGGGTGCCATGCTGCAAGTCACCATGCTGCTGGGTGACTTCTTCAGATAGAGTGGTTACATGTGTTAGTGATTTGTCATAATGACCTCTATGTGACAGAAGGTCTCAGTGAGCTCAAAATGGCTTGTGGAAGCTTTTGCTTTTAATGAGACATTTTATACATAAAATGCTAAAAAATATTTTCCCATTCATTATAACATGTTTCATGGCTCCTTAAGTTAGTTTTCTTGGGAAGGAGGTGAGAGAAGGATTTTGAGTGTTTACATAAATGATATAAAATATAATCTTTTCTTATAAACTCCATAATTTTTAATAATGTCTGAATACCAAATTAAGTCTATAAGGAAAAACTAAAATACTGAATGGCAATGAAGGTGCTTCAGTATCCTAACAGATATCAATAAGAGACTTCCCTACATTATACTTCTGGAGGTTACAGAAAATTTGCCCATCTCAAATGATAATACTTAATAGTTCCAAGTAACTTGGTGTGTGTTGGGATTCGTTTCATTTTTTTTTTCAATTACATCTCACGAGAGAATTTTCCATTCAAGTTATATCCCTCAGTCCTAGATAGAACATGGTTCTGTAATTTCAGCTCAGATGGCTGTAAGAATAGAAATTTTGCAGCCAAATTTGTGCATAGATATTTTCTTAAAGAACTGTTGTATATACGTATTATTAGGCAGTAACTTTCTTTTCGTCTATAAGACTTAGTTAAAGCTATTTTTTCTTCCTTTCAAAAAGCATTCGTAATAAGATTGTGATAAAGACTTCCACAAATTTGCATGCTGTTACACCATATTCTATTCAATACTAGAATCATCTGTAAAGACAAACTTGAATACCAGATCTACCACTTACTAGTTGTGCAATCCCACACAAGTCAGTGAATTGAATCTGTGCCTCAAGGATAAGAATAGATGATACTGGGCTGGAGAGATGGCTCAGCAGATAAGGTGCTTGCCTGCAAAGCCTAAGAAACCACATTTGGTTCCTCAGTACCTGAGTAAAGCCAGATGCACAAAGTGGTACATGCATCTGGAGTTTGTAGCAGCTAGAGTCACTGTTTATGCCCATTCTCTCTCTCTCTCTCTCTCTCTCTCACTGTCCCACTTTCTCTCTTTGCAAATACATATTTTTTAAAAAGAATAGATAATACTTTATAGGCTTGACACTAAAGATCAAATGGTTTAAAACATGTAAAAAGTAACACACGTAATAAGCACTCTGTAAATATTAGGCATGATAATGATGATAGTCATTCAAGTCATTGAGATATTTATGATATGATTAGATCATAGGTTTAAATCTCAGCTATATAATTTTTGGAGTTATATGATTTGAAAAAGTTGTCTCTAAATCGTTACTTCCTTCTTTCCTTCCTTCCTCCCCTTCTTTTATCCCTCCTTCTGTCCCTCATCTCCTCATACTTCTTTTTAAATCTCAGTTTCTTTATCTATAAGATAGTGATAATATCTTCAGCTTTTCAAGATCACTAGGAATATTTTATGTGATGTTATATAAGATTTAATTATGTGTTTAAAACACCTGCGTGTCTGAAATCTATATTCATAATTACTTATAAAAACCCATTACCATCAAATGAAGTCTGTAATGTGTATGCACTCATGAGTTTGGAGGAAGTATATATTATTACACCCTTTCCAGAAGATAAAACTATAAATATCCAAACCCTTTGACCAAGTAATTCTACAACTAGGAACTTACTCTAGGGCAATAATCAGTCTTTGTGAAGATCTACTCAGCAGTATGCTCACCAAAGCACCTTTTCGATAGGAAAATTAAAAAAAATTACACATATCCTGTATCAAAAATATAGGATTAATTTGATATAATGTACAGTCTACTCTATAGGATATAGTACATTACCAAAGCTAGTAATGTAGACTAATACTTATTGATTTGAAAAATGTATATGTCATCATTGGCAATTTTTAAACAGCTTATAAAATTTTATATAGTATGATCACAAAACATATCTGTGAGTTGATATCTATGGCTAAAAGGCTGTAAAGCTATGCCTCCCAAACTATGTACTGTGATAACCTAGGACAGTACTATAAAATTTTAAGGAGGCCATGAGATATTTAAAGCTTTTCCAGGAGCACATAGTTATTTCTTTAGTGACTTCTGGCCATAGCACACATTCTTACAAGCATGAAGGGATGTTTGGTTTCTTGTCAATTAATTTGTATCCCTTTTTTACACCTTTTTTTTAAAACTTCTGTTTCTTTTTTAATATTTTATTTATTCATTTCAAGCAGAAAGAGAGAGAGAGAGAGAGAGAGAGAGAGAGAGAGAGAGAGAGAGAGAGAGAGCGCACCAGGGCCACCACCTTGTGGGTCTGGCTTATGTGGGTCCTGGGGAATTGAACCCACGGCCTTAGGCACTGGAGGCAAGTGCCTTAACTGCTGAGCCATCTCTCCAGCCCTGTATCCCAAGTTTTGTAAGGAGAATTCACATGACCAGGAAGTAGCAAAATTTAGCTAAAACCTCCCATTAGCTGAAAATCTAAGGAATGTCCCTAGTTAAGGTTCATCTGAGAGTCCTTTGTCATCACAGTGACAAAGAAAATGATTTGAGGAAGATTCTCTAAAAAGATTATCTAATCTATCTTGTTACTAGGTTCTAAAATTCTAAAACCAGAAGTTCTGTGTTTGTCTCCTATAAGAGTGACAAGCCTTGCCTAAACACATAACCTTTAGAATATCAATTTTAGTACAAGGCAAAAGATTGTGTGATATAAAAAGAAAGCAGAGTATAATAAATTAATTTTAGATAATCTCTTTTGGAAATAAGACTATTGTGGATTTGGGCTATAGGGAAAACATTGAAACAAACTTCTTTATCCATATTTTCACTAGTATCTGAATCTTTCCTTTGGAAGAGTCACCATAGAAAACACAATCCCCCCCCCCCCCC
>PVHP010023990.1:0-26870 GCA_004024765.1 Zapus hudsonius | reverse complement strand
AGAATCTTTGATTTATGTACTGTACCCTTCTAGCACTACACAGAATTGCTAAAACCAAGCCAAGATACCCTGGTAACTTTGGTTGACTGTGATTTTAATATGATCATAAACAAAGAAAAATTATATTAAATTGTTTTCCATCACAATTCAATAAACAGCTGGGTCCAAGTATTCTAGCTATCACTGAAAGAAGTCTAACTGATTTGCTGAATATGAATAATGTTGTTGTGTACACAAACTACCAAAAGGTGCACAATTTTGCAAAAATCTGAAATACAAAAAAGGAATAAACAGGATAAATAAATGATTGAGTGAGGATCTTAATTCATATTTGGAAATGAGGAGTTTGAAGTATCTGTGAAACATAAAAACAAAAAAGTCAGTTCAAAGTTGTATATCTGAGTTTGAGTCTGTGAGACAGGGTGGTCAGAATATGAAGGGTTATTTGAAATTGTGGGCCTAAAACTAAGTAAGATTAGCCATAGACAGTGTAGATGATTCTAGAACAACATATGAGTGTAATATTTGCCTTTGTTTCATTGTGACAAGATACCAGACTGCAACAACTAATGGAAAGATGGATTTTGGCTCATGGATTTAATATGAGCTTGGGGAGTTTGTCATGACAGTGGGAGTGTGAGGCTCTAGAGCCATATTCTCAGCGCTGTAACTGATGGCTGTCATGTCAAAAGAGCTTAATGAGCAATTTCTGAATGGAAGTAAATTAATGAACATGTAACTGAATATATGAATGATGGATGAGCAGCTGAAGGCAACAGTGGTATGGCAATAATTTATCTTTAGAATAAGAAATATGGAACTCCTAAGTGATTTAGTCATGAGAAATATTATGGGGGTATTAAGTAGAAACTAATCAATTCCAGGATTGTTGTATACTTTATGAAATCAGTATGAATGCATCATAAATGTTTATGAAGCACTAATTTGTTTTGAATTGAAATTATTTTCACTGGATCTAATGTTATACTATATGGCTGTTTTCTAATATCAAAATATGGTTAATCTAAGCCTAAAATAGCAGGTGATTTCCTTTGCTGGGATTTCATTGGTCTCTTTACTTCTTGAAGGGTGGTAACGTAGAAACCCTGAGCCTGTATCCTTCATCACATGCTTTCTTTATTATCTTTGCCTGTCTTTCTCTACCACTCTTAAGAGCGACTGTGATCCACACTGAGCACACTTGAATTATCCAGGATAAACTCATATCATGCTCTTAGGCACACTTGCAAAAGATTTTCCCCATGCATGCTAACAAATCCTTGGTTCTGAGTATAAAGGTTAAGACATCTTTGGGGAGCCGTTATTTTATAACTAACACTATCTGGTATATTTCTTATAAATTTCTTCTCTAGAAATTTAATTTTGATTTTCTGTGTCATTGACATCAGGGTTAAACATGACCAATCTTTTGTGTGCCTTCTTAAACATGAGGAATATGCTGAGATGATTTTATCATCTTTGTGTGATGATCCCTGTCAAGTTCTATTACTCTCGACTGATCTTCCTGGGTAATTTGGGCATTGTTCCATTCATCTTTGATTCCTTGGGACAGAACCTAGAAAACCCTGTTTTTTAGTTAGACTGGTTAACCAGGTGCAGTAGCTTATATGTACAATGTCCCCCATAGCCTCAGCTGTTTGTGATTCAGTTTCATACTCAATCTCAGTCTCTTGCTGGTAGAGCCTTTGGGAGGTGAAGTCGTACTGGGGGAGGTGTGTCATAGGGGGTGAATCTCGAGGTTTGTTAATCTAGTTTGTTCTTGCTGCTTCCTTAATTCTGTTATAAAGATGGGATGTCTGGCTTTCTTCACCCCCTGTGCTTTGCCTACAATGATAAAACGTCCCCTGGAAACTCCGCTCCAAAATAAATCAACTTTCTTCCATTTTCTGCTTCTGGCCTACTATTTGTCCAGGTGAAGAGAAAGCAACAGCTATGGCAGAAATCTCCACTGATATTTGCATGTCTGCCTCCTTTGGTGCTAGATTAATAGCTACTGGGATCCATGCCCAGCTTGGAATTTGAAAATCTTAAATAAGAAATCTATGCCAATATGTAGTTATTAACTGTGTACTATGTAGGAAAGAAAGTGTTCCTAAGACACTGACTAAGATATAAATCTACTCCCTTTCCTCAGAGGGCCCCCAGGATGTGGAATGTCAAATGTAGCTGTTTAAATTATATCCCAATGTCTTTAAATCTGTAGTTATTTTTTCCTTGGTGCTAGAAAATGCTAATTTTATCTTACTTGACTTTTAGGTATGATTATATTTTTACAAGATTAGTAATCTTTGTTCTAGGAAATGTCTGTCTTTGAGAATAGCTAGGACTTTCGAGATCAGTTTTTGTCCTTTTAAATGCATTTTTCTAGCATTCCAAATACGATCAGTGCTAACTGTTCTTTCTAGGGAAAGGGCAAGTGAAAAAGGCAAACCCCAAGATTACTTCAACCTTACAGTTTGGTGAGTGTTTCCAGGACACAGTGCTGACCAGAGAAATCCAAGTGACTCTGGGGGCCAAGCTGGACATGCTCCAGCGGCCACATGAACTAAGGTCATCCCGTTACCATGCCATCCCTACGACAGCTGATACTACCAAAATAAAACCATCCTCCTCTAAATTGCTTCAGTCAGATATTCTGGAAAAGCGATGAGAAAAGTCACTATAGTATCATCTTTTATTATTTTCATTATTTAAGGGTGGAAGACAAATTTTAACTGTGATCTGTCATGAACAGTGGTGGTCATCTTTCTGCCCTTTCATCCCCACATAAGAGAACTGATTTTCTTTTTCTTCTTCTTTTCCTTTCTTTCTTTTTTATTCTCAAGAAAATGAATTTTAAATCCTTCTGACTTCTCACCTCCTGGTTGCCCTCTGAGGAAAGGAAAGAGATCCATGCTTCTAGAAAGATTTCAGATTTTAGAAAGATTTCATTCCTAACACGGTATAAATTTAACGAGTCTATATTGGTAGAGATTTTACTGTTTAAGAGTTTGAATTCAAAGTTTAGAAAGGAGTGCTTGTGAGGAGGAGGAGGTCATGGAAGAACATGTGCCAGGGTGTGTTCTCTTTGGCAATATTCATTGCTGTGATTTTAAAGAGAAGCGGTTCAGTAGGACTGGTTGGCACTGGGGAAGCAGGAAACAGGGGAGCTGGGAAAACAGAGCCCAAGGTTTTGGAATAAGGCAGCTGCTCTTTGTGTTTAAGCTCCCAGTGCCTTGCCAAAGGCCGGGTGCCTCTCACAAATCATGCCAATTTCAGGGTATTTTTGATGCCTCCTTTGGTTCATACAAGCAGTGTGTGAGAGAGAAAACTTTTGTGTGCATCCTTGTAAATGCAGGTGCACACACACACACACAACATTGCAATACTTGAGCTGCTAAGTCATGTGAAAAGAGAATTTAGCTGATCTCACACACCACTAAACCTGATGGCCTAAGGGAAGTGACAGTTTCCCCAGAATTAGGGAAATGTATCAACTAAAACAACCAGCTGCTTGACCCATTGAGCCATCTGAGAAATCCACTCCTAACTCCTGACTTATCAGGCCACATCAGCATTCATTGATTTTACTCCAATAACTCACTGTTTCCAAAACACTTACGCACAGCTTCCTCCCTCCCTTCCTCTCTTCCTCCTTCCTTTCTTTCTCGACTGTCTTCTTCCTTCCATTCCTTCCTTCCTTTTTTCTATCCCTTCCTTCCTCCATCTTTCTTTCCTTTCTTTGTCTTTTAATCTTTTGTTTAGCTAGTTCCTGTTTAAAAGTGTTGTCTCTTCGACCAGACCAAGTGTTCCATGAGAACAAGACTTCTCTATGACATATATCAGATGCCACCACATAGTAACTGTCCCCCTTCCTGACTTGTCTGTTCCCTATATAATACCAGATTCTTGGCTGTTGACTACTAGTAGGCTTGTCCTTTGTTTCAGAAGATTATTTGTGTGTATGGTAGGGACTTTTGTCTGATTCCGTCCTCATGGTAAACGTATCAGGATGAGACAATATCTTCATATTTAAGTCTCTATCTGCATAATTAATGAAAGTCATCAAGAAAATGAGGCAAATGCGTTTAATTGAGGATAAGGCAGGTCATCATAGAACCTAAGCATTGGAAGAAGGCCATCAGCCTCCCAATATTGGAAAGCAGAGGAAGTCATGTAATCACCAAACATGCTGTCCATGGAGAATGCTTCGTGGATATAAAGCTGCGGTATGCAAGCTGAGTATGTTCTAGAAAATTGAAAGGCAAAGCAGCATGTGGTGCTAACAATATGTGCTGTTTACCTAAAATGTTGAAAAAGGGTTATTTGGTGTTCTTCACATATACACATGGCACAGTCCATATTGAGGGTCATATATGGTATTTGTGCTTGTTTGTATGGCTAGTTTCATGATGTACACTTGCATATGGAAACACATCAAATTGTTTAACTGAATTGTATGCTTTCAAAATACATAGTTTTCTATGTCTCAATTATACTTCAATCTAGCTATTTTATAATATTTGAATCTACCTTCTTTACCCTTGAATTTATATTTTTTTTATTTTGAACCTTTTATCTGCATTGGACAATATGATAAGTCATAATACTAACAATAAGAAAGTATTTAAACGTATAACCACTAGCTACAAAGAAACACTGTAAACATCAAGCTAGGTAAATATCACCAAATAAATTTACCCATTAGCTAGTGTTAACCAAAGAAATTGATCATTTTGGCTCACAAGTAACATTTACATATAGGAGTTATTAAGAGGTTTCTTCACAATGCCAGATTAGGCTCATTTGTACATCTTGACTCATCCTGGTGATCCCATTAATAATGATAATAAAGAAAAAGGGGAAAGTATAGGAGATAACTGGAAATCAATCTTAGCTAGCATTCCTGGAGCAATATGAAAATGTTCACAAACACACACACACAAAGAAAAAGAATATGATGTTCTTAAAAGACAGTTCTTGGAAATTAAAAGTAAACTGTTAAATAAGAGCTTTATCCATAGCTTTGTAAACAAACACAAGCAAATTATGATATGGAGAAGAACCTGAAGCAACCTCGAGCCAAGTGAACAATACAAACATTGTTTCTCTCCAGGAAACCCACATTAGACTATCAGCAATATAAGAAGGAATCAGAGAGAATGGGTGGAATAAAACTGTCAATGAAATAATACACTTACTCAGGGCACACGTAAGAGAATTGAAATGCATGGGCAGAATAGCACCTCATCAGGATATGGTACTGGGAACCAGTGATAGGCCAGTGAGAAGGTTGGAGGCACACATTGTTACAATGCATTACATGTAAGAGAGAAACAGTGTGTAAGAAATGGTCTATGTTCACATACCATACAGATAAGTAGGGTAATTTAGTGTATAATGTACCTCAAGATTGTCTTCTAAATAAGTATCAGTAATCATTTGACTTTAAGGGGAGTCATCTTCATCTAAAATAATCATGAATAACTTACATAAAACCAGATATTTGAGTTGTGATTGCTATCAGACAATTGCTCTTATTTCTCACTCAGAAGCACCTAAGTCTTTTTACATATACATTGTATTCAAAATACAGAAATGCCCTCAATTGTGTATGCCATATATGCTACGTAGCTCATGCAGTATGCTTTATAGGTAGAAAAAAAATGATATTATGTCATTGCATTGTTAAACTCAGTTTCTTTATCTGTAAAATGGAGAGAGTAATGATCCATGTCTCATTTAGTGACTTGTAGAATGAAATATATCCATACCTAAAGTTTAATTTGGACAATGTGTGGCTTCTGGTAACTGCTTATTAGAAGTTAGATGTTATTATTTGGACACCAATACTTAGACCAATGTCTATTTTCAGAGTATAGTTGGTGACAAAAATGCAAGTTTCAAGTACAGAGATAAATAAAAATGGAATGTATGAGACAAGTTAGCTATAAAGAAAGAGCTGGAGGGAGAATGGGGTAAAACAGTTGATTGTGTAAGTCTTTTTGCATCATGCTATTTAAATTTTGTTTGTTTTTTTGACAAAATATACACTTACAGGCATAATTGTTTCTTTGACAATTTGCTTCTTTAATGGGTCTTTTTGTTGTTTGTTTGTTTGTTTGTTTTGTTTTTCTAGGTAAGATCTTGCTCTAGTCCAGGCTGACCTGGAATTAACTATTTAGTCTCAGGATGGCCTTGAACTTGTAGTGCTCCTCTTACCTCTGCCTCCCGATGAATCAAGTCACTTGCCACCACACGCAGCTGGTTCCATTTCTTCTCGATTACATTTTCTATGTGAACATATCAGATGCTGAGTAAACTTTTGTGAATGAGTTGCTTATGAGAAAAGCTGTAGAATCTTAGGGACCTATCTCACTGCGTCAGCTCTGGATTTAAAAATAAAATTCGGTTATATTGAGAGAGAATACAACTCACTGAATTTGTGAAAGTTTTACAGTTTAACAATAACTTGTGTTCCTTTTCGCTTCACTAATCAGTATGCTGTGTAGGAGAAAGAACACCATCAGTTCATGGCAGGTGATGTGCTTTGTTCTGTTGCCCAAATGACCTCATCCACTAGATTTGCACATAGCATGGCTGGCTCTTTGGAGGTTCTGTGGAACCCTGGCACTAGCATTCCTGTTAATCACTCAGCAGGTTTTGCACCTTCTTTGGACGTGAAGGTGATGGTTCGTGTGATGACCTTTTACATAAAGAGTATATTGAGATCGCTCCACACACCTCTGTCACACCTTTGTCACTTACCAGATAATCTATAAACTCTTTGAACAATTTTTCTTCCTTTTACATTTTTTGCTGCGCATATAAATAATGGTTTTGTCTAAGAAATTGTCATGGGCCTTAAAGGAATTATGCTCAAGTGAATTGGAAATCATCACAAGTAACATCAGTTCTGGTATTTATCCCAGGCTTGACAGCTTTGCTAATTATTAATGCAGATAATAAAAGGAAGATAAACTTGTAAACTCTGGAAAATGACAAAATAAAAGAAATCACTATAGGCTGTCCGACCTAGAATATTCCACCTGCCATGTTGTCTGTGACAATGATTCCTATAAAGTAAAAGTGAGACTGAAATTTAGCAAATTTCATTGTTGCCAAAGGCATGTGTTATGGTTTCCCATAATTCTTTGGGAGATAACAAAAGATGGATTCAAATGAGTTCAGAAAAATATATCAAGCCTGATATAAATGCCTATTAACACAAATATATGGGTCCTTGACTTTTCAAGAAAACTTAGAAAAATTAAAAGAGCATTGTATTTTTAACTGTTATGTTTTAAAGTGTACAAAACATTTTAATGAAATGTGTCTTTAAAAAATTACACTTTAAGTCATTGTTTTTACAGATAAACAGTGCCAATCAGGATATGTTCTAAGAAATGGCCTTCTTAAAGAATAATTATAAAAGATTTTTTTTTGAAAAAAAAATAGTGCTTTCAGAGAAAAGAAAAAAAATCACAATTTGCTATTCTACTTCCAGGACCAAACAGGGAAAATGCACTATTGTATTTAAACTTATCTTTGATTGTTTTCATGAAGGGTAAGTTGGCTCTTTCTGCAACATATTTCAATATCCTTCAGGCTTTAACTATTTGTAGTTTTTCCTCTTGAAATAGCAATAGCCGTGCTGTTCCTGGGGGTAGGAGAGAGGAGTTAGGCTATAAAAGCTATCATCAAAAGGAGCAATTTTATTTATGCTGCTTTCCTTGAGTCTACGAAAGGTTGGGAGTGTTGAAAACTGTTCAGGACTTTATGCCATCTACCCTGATTTCCTAGGTTTCCTCATATGGGTTGGAGCAAAGAAGTGGGCTGGATGGAATTAAAGAATGTATATATATATATATATATATATATATATATATATATATATATATATATATATAAAACGTAGTGATCGAAAGCTGTTGATAAGGGAAGCCTGTGTGCTCAGGGTGATGTGTGTATTCAACTCCAGGCTGACTCCTCTTATGCTAATGCAGCCAATTTCCTCTTTTATTTCATTTCTGGAGCCCGAATCTATGATCTCTGATAAGGTTCCCAAGGATACCGCCTTCACTCACCAGCCGGGAGGTGGAGGGGGAGTGCATGATGGAGATGTGTAACTCCAAGAGAGCACTACAGAATGAATAATTTAAAGCTCGGCCCGGAGATTTGAGGCAAAATGCAGAGATAAGAGACACCACAGGGTCTTCTCTGTTTATTCAGAGCTTCATCTTCCAATGACAGCTGACCTCCAAGGTCAAGGGCATGATGGGAAATAGAACCAACATTGGGAAAAGGTACTGCATCCCAGAAGAAAGTAATGATTTACTTTGTGTCAAATGAAAAATTGATCTTTTTTTTTTAGTTTAGCCATTCTTGTTTGTGTTTGTGTGTGTGTGTGTGTGTGTGTGTGTTTCTTCATCAATGGAAACTTGTGATGGAAGCAAGAATACACACACACACACAGACACACACAGACACACACACACATGCACACACAAGGAATTCCCATGATTTTAAGATATTTCAATAAGCTTGTTCTTAGCAACTTGGTCTTGTTTTATTTCTTTTTCATTTCAATTTATTTTTGCTGGACTATATTTCTCAAAGAAATGAAGGCTAAAATTAATTTTGAATATGAAACGTGTACATACCTTCAGACCCCACATGGTCGGGTTCAAAGGCACACTGGTCTTCATTTTCTCTCAGCCATGGCCTTGCCTGGTGCATCCTCAGCCTCCTACCTTTTCAAGAGAAAATGCTCTGTGTTTCTCTCTCATGACATGTTTTTCTGGAGCCTTCCCTAACGCCCTTTGCAGCAGAACAGAGCGTTGCATGCATTTAACCTAATCAAATCTTTGTTTTCACTAGCTGTCTGCTCAGTCCCTGATCAGAACTCTGCGCTTTAGAAAATTGGAAGCCATTTGTCCTGCATGGAAACACACAGTTAGTTTTAAGATCTGACATATTCTGACAGAGATCCATGCACCTAAGAAATCTTTGGTCCCCATGATCAAACCCGTCTGCTGGCTGGGTGGGTGGGTGGCTGGGGGGACTCTTATTTGTTTCAATAGGAGAGGACCATGACCTCTACAGAGAGGCAGGCTCTGTCAAATGTTTCTCAGGGCTGGTTCACATTTCCCTCCCAGTCTTAAACTGCTGTTTCTGCTTTCCTCTGTTCCCCTGCTCCCCATGTTTTCATTCCTGAACAATCATACCTTTTATCTCTTTTTAGATAAACATGAAAACATACTAAGGTCACTGCCGGGTGAGAGGTAAGATGTGCGTGACCGCCACCCAGCCTTAGCAAGCCCTGCTCCCCTCTGCCTTCCTAGACAAACACTGCTTGTAGGTTCCAGTGGAGAGAGACAGGGTGTGTGAATCACACGCTGGCCACCCTCAGTGCCCCCAAGGCCCAGGGACAGTGGCGCCAGCCTGCTTGGGTTTCTGCATGCACTTTACCTATGTCCTCTGGCCACTCCCTGTCACCTACATTCTTGTTTTTATATTTATCATCTACCAAAGCTAATGCAAGGTGTATTGCATTTTATTGCTTCCTGGGTGCATTATATACATTTTTGTCCAGGCTTAAAACAGAGTCACTCCAATTATTCTTGGCAGGGTCCCAATAGTAATTATCAGTGTTATTATTATTACTTATTTTTTTCCTCTTCTCTGCCGCCTCCTCCTTCCGCTATTTCTTTTCATTCTCCTCCATTCTTTGGAATAGAAAAAAAGAGAAAGAAATGGAGAAGAGAGCACACAAGATAAAACTTTAAATCTCTTGTTAAAATGCATCCTAACAACTTCATTAAAGAAAACCAAACAGTGAACTTTTAGGTAATGTTCAAACGTGGCCTCACTTCCTTCAATTCTCTTTGTGAGCTTTTAAAATTAGGCGTTAATTTTCTCATTGAGAAATATTTCCAAAACAATGTGGTATACTGTGCTTTTGATTACTCATAAGAACAGAGCCCAGTTTCATAGTAGTTGACTCTTCCATAAAGCTTGAAGTCCCATTGGTTTCATCGTTCAATAAATTCCATGGTTCTGATAAGCAAAAGAGAAACGTGCCCAGGATCCTAGACGAGGTTTACTAAGTGACGATCATCATAACATATTAGGTAGATGTAGGCTGGAATTGAGGAGATTCCAGAATCAAAATTATAAGAGGTGATAATGGAAAGGTTACAACTGAAACCTTTGTTTCCTTTTCTCAAATTCTTCTTGCTGATATGAATGAGTGTAAGAAATGTCAATGACCACTTCCTGGTCTACAAAGAGGCAAGATTTCATTCATGTTCTTTGACCTTAAAATTCCCAGGCCTCTTTTTTTGGAAAATACACAATCACCCTTTGGAAAAATATCTGGATGGAACACATACCTCATGCTTCAGAACACAAGCAATGAGAGGCTTCAACCCACTCCGACAGTTAATAAGTTTTCAAATTCTTAACATTATTTTTTCACAATATTTATTTCCACAAAAATAAAATTTAATATTGCTGATGACCATGAAAGCAATCCTGTATGAACAAGTAGATGAGAGGAAAATTGAGAGAAATGATCTCACACAACTTCTTAACATACATCCATGTTCACTATAGAAATTTAATTCAAAATAATTAAAATGGAATAAAATAATGGGTCCATTTTCAAATGACAACACAAGCTCTTGCTTGTGAAAAAGCAAGGATATGGCTTTCACATGGAAGAGGTCAATTCAGATACATTCATTAGAATGCTAAGAAATTCACAGAAAAATTTCATTTTCTTCCATCATTTCAGATTTCAGAGACCTAAAACTCTTAGAAATTGAGTGATTTTCCCTACTACATCACAGCTAGTTTGTAATGGAGGCAGAAGTAGAACTCTAATCTCCTCCCTTTTCCAGAGCAGGGTTTTAGGAGAAAGTGTCTACACATACCTTTATTTTTTGTATTCCAGGGTCTGTTTGAAAATGTGAACTCTACCTTTTCCTGTAATGATATTTTGCCCCTGCAATGAATTTTCATCGACCAATTCATCTGATTACCTATGTATGCTTCCATTTTTTTCTCTTTTGTAGTCTCAATTCAGTCATTGTAAAAGTAAAAACATATATAACTTTCAATTACAACCAACATCCCAGTAGCTAAGTATTATAAAGGGATAGTTTATGCATTCACTTGTGGGGTGTTTGGGGGTAAATATTCATTTAAAAATAATGAAAATACAGTACATAATCACTCAGATGACGCATGAATATTCTCTTGTGGGTAAAAGTGTGTGCACACTTACACATTACCATGTGCCCCTAAGTGTGAGTTTGATGACCCATTTCCCAGGCTTCACAGTTGGAATAAGATTAATTTATAATATGGCTGTTTGATGGACGATGCCTGATATTCCAGGTGCATTGTTTGTAGTTTTCTGTTGACAGAAACACTTTTTTGGGGTGCAGATATTATGCCAAGCACTTCCTGCCCCCATGAGAATATGGGTGGTATAGTTTCAGTCACTGAATTAAGGACACCCACATTCCTCTTAACTCTTTCCTGTGGAAATGAATCGTGCAGGTATGATAATGTGTTTGGATCCCTGGGATAAATTAACCCATTCATAAAACCAAATATCAGTGGGTGGTTTACCTATTATTGATACTAATTGAATATTGTTTCAGATTGGGTAATGGGTTTGATTACGAGTTTTAATGTTAAACATTTAAGGTTATTTTTTCTATAGACCTTAGCATTGCTAAAATATCAATAATAACATATTTGCTTAAAATCCCATACTTCTTATTGGTCTTAATACATGTTATTCATGCCTCCTGTGTTGATGTTGCAGATTACTTGCAAATATTTTTGCTGAGTACACTAAGAAAAATTTTGGGTTGAAATACGTTTTTTGATAAACTCGGTAAAACATTCTTTATAATTTTAAACTCATTCACCATATATTTCAACATTTAGTTTTACTTATTTGGTGTGTGTTAGTGACAAAATTTATTTTAGATGTCAGTGGATCTGGGTAAAAAGAATATACTACATTGGAAATTTTTTCTTTGTTTTTTTTTTCTTTTTTTAAAATATACCCAAGCAGTTGAACTCTTGTACTTGGATCTTATTTCTCTTTCTTTATATAAAGAAAAAAATTACAATGTTATTTAAAGATATTCTTTCCAGTTAGATTCATTTCCTTCAACTAATATTTTTGTGATATACCCATATAAAACAGAGACTAGCAAATACTTCATCGCTTTATTACCTAAAACTTCAAAATAATTTAACTTCCTCTGAATGCAAAATCTACACCAGATTTTCCAGAATTAAGTTTTTGTAATTTAAGTCAAGTTATTAACTAAAACAATGGTTTAACCTTTATTGAAGAGATGTTTCCAATCTTAATTTTTTTCCATTTTTGGAATGACATGACTTTGTGGAAATGTTTTTAATCAACTTAAAAAAATTAAATGCAGGTATGCTGCAGTCACTTTTCCTTGAATAATGGGAAATTTGGTTTCTTCTATATAGTTGTAGGTAAGTAACAAAAAAAGACCCTTAGCTTGTATGAACTATGATCTTGTAAAAGCTTAATTCTCTTTGTTATTACATTTCACATGACTGGCATTCTTATAGCAGAAAATATACTTGTGAAAACACTTAATAGATTTGTTAAATAAAAACAGATTTTAAATATGTCACATAGAATTCTTTGTCTATAATGTACTTGTTGCTGTTTTAGAGTCTAAAACACATTTTCAAACTATACTTTAGAGAAACCATAAGATAGTTTATAAACCTGTATTTTATTTTTTTATTTCAAAAAGTTTAAGGCATTGCTAAACTTACTACATGTGTTTGAGGGGTTTGGTAACTATACAAAGGGTTGTTTTTTGAAACAGTAAATACTACCCAGAAAATATTTAGAGAATATTCACAATTTACCTTGAAAATGTATGGGTTATTTCATATAACAACTATTCTAAAATACAAAATCTTTTTCATGAGGTCTTTCAAAAGTTCCAAAAGCTTAGCATTTATATGTACTTATTTCTTCAAAAGTTGCTACAAGAAGAAACTATGAAAATTTTAGGTTGGGTCTTTATGACTACAGAAATATATGACACAAATTTCACAGTATAAATGACAAATCAGTTATCCATTAAAATGACAGACCAGAATATTTTGAAGTACTGAAATTTAACATATTGACAAAATACTTTTGTTTTCATTTTTAAAGCAATCACAAATGTGAAACAAAGTAACATTAGAGCATTACATTTTATATGAACAACACAACCGAATGAGAAAGACAACTCCCCTCTCTGTTTTCAGAATGAACTTTCACTAACACAATGCAATTTTATTTCATGTGTCTTATTTAAAAAAACATTCAATATTAAATCATATTCTTGAGTCAATAATTAGAAGAGAGAAGATAAATTTAAAAAACTGAACATTTAAAGCATAGTACATGAATTTCGAATTCAGGTTGTGTTTCAGTTTTATTGATCACAAGGCTCTGAGTCAATATAAGGTGACATAAAGTAGGAGATATTAAAAAAGAACACTAATAACGAGAAAATGTTGGCCAATATTACTTTCCTCCCTTTGGCTCCTCCAGTGATTTCTTCTCCACACCCCAATGCCTTATTGAACCAGTATCATATCCTGTCTAACTGCAGGATATATTTCTTTTTATTTGGTTGCTCGGGACGCAAGACTGACATTCTGATTTCACAGAGAAGATATGAATTCATAACAAAAGACTTAAAATTAGGGTGCTTCTCACCCTATCGGCCCTGCAATTATGGATGGCACTCCGTTTTCAGAACAAAATTATCTGTAGTTTAATTTGATTTCGGAGCATGTTTAGGGGTTGAAAGTTTGGTTCCCTGATAAACTGTCTGTGGGTGAAACTTCAGAGATGAAGACGTGGATATAATACCTGGGGCGATATCAACATGGAGCAATTTCAAATGTCACAGGTCGGGAGAGAGAGGGCCAAGTGGCTTTCCTCAGCTCTCTCCCTTCCTGCCTCTCCCTTCATTTCGCTTTATGGTGGCCACATACCTTAGTCATATACTTTTATTTGGCCTAAAACATAATGATACCACCCTGTGGTCATCAACCCATATTTTGTCTTATTTCTAATGAAAAGGTCGTAATAGAACATGCAGAAATCAGAGAGGCTTAACAATTCTGTACTGACTGGAGAGTCAGCCCTTGACCTCACACAGGTCAGACACAGAGCATGAAAACTCCCACCAGAAGGCTGGTGGGAAGGTAGAGTAAAGGAGATTCATCAAATAAGCCATTTATATTTGGTTTTGCCTTAGAGTCTGGCAAACAAGATTCTAGGAAATGTGTACTCAGCTTGATCTCAAATTTAGTGGATGGATAGAAGAACAAAGGATTATTCCCAGGGCCCCTGTCAACACCAAGTGGGCATGGTGGCCCACCTGTAATCCCAGTAATGAGAGGAAGAGACAGAGGATCAAGGGAGAGACCTTGCCTCAGTAAAGGAGAGGAAGATCACTGTCAGAAGACACACAACAGCAGTCACAGGCTTGCACACGCGCAATCCATCCACTCATATCCACACACTCAAAAAGTCATAGTGAATCTTTGGTTGTAATTATTATTTCTGGTTTATATTTTTTTCTTCCCCTGTAAAAATCACTTCCCAGTTCATAGCATTTTAGAGCATCATAGAATGGTCCTATGTATAATGCATCCTGATTACAGATTCAAAGAATCTTGCAACACAAGGAAAGGGAATATGAAATTCACAGGCAGGCAGTAGAGACTGAGGAAGTATGGTGGCTTTTCTCAGGCTATCCTGACTCAGTTCCAGTGACTTCCAACAAGTCTTTGTTTCTCTAAAAGGAGGGAGGCATTTCTCAATGGTTAGGCAGAAGTTCCCTTTTTTTCTCTATTTTCTGCACTGAAGACTTCACCTCTTCCAAACTCAGTTCTGATTTCACGTACTCTGCTCTTCATGGTCCATAGCAAGACGTCTTAAACAGCACCTTGGATCATTTAGCTTGTCATATACATATGCTCCATAGATTGGGTTGTTCAAGAAGAATGGTGTCAGATCATGTACACGTGTGCACTTTTCACAGTGCATATTTAAGTACTAATTAGCACTGTGGCTTTCCCTGATAAGCATCACAAAGTTAATGTGGTCCTTAAGACTTCAGCAGAAATACTCTCAGTGGGATTTGTAGCAGCACGAGTTAGCCCTTTCTCCTATATGTATAAATGAAGAGGAGGAGATCGATGCAAGCGGCAGAGACAATGCCATGGTAGTTTGCACAATAAGCCTTGCTCAGGGTTATTATTTTTGTCTAAAGTCCAAGCTCTTTGAGCTTCAGAAAGTCTGATTCAGAAAAACAAATGGTTTTAAGAGAGAAGATAATATATGTCAAATATGTTCACTACAAAATTTTTACAGAGAGTTAGCCTTTTGGTTTCTGGAAAAATGTAACATATCACAGAGACTGAGGAGGTTATGATCCAAATGGCTGTATGCATGGCCTCCTAATTTCCATTCCTATCAGCCTTGTTTTTACCTGTCTTCTCATACTTACACAATTCCTGCTAGTTTCAACAGGTTTGTTGTCTTCCATTAATTTTTGGACTTAAATTTAGCACAAGACTTTCTGTGATCTCTCTGTTATATCACACACGTCTCATAGCAACCATTTTCTCACTTTGCATTCCCATAGCATTGATGCACATTGCTTACAGTATTTTGACATTAACTAATTCTGTTCCTTTGTATACAAAACAAATGTCTATCTTCTCTCCCTACAGTATTCTATGCTTGCCCAGAGATCCTTCCCTCTCTCTTTCTTTCTTTCCCTCCTTTCTCCTTTCCCTTTCTCTTTCCTTCCCTCTCTTCCTTTCCTCACTCTCTCTTTTCTCCCTAATTTCACTTCTGTGGACTTATGTCATCTTTTTCACAAATGCTTACTGGATAGAATGCCAGACAAATGAGTGAACCAATCAGGAATAACTACATAGAAGAACATTTGCATGAAGGAGAAAATGCAGAGAGCTAAGCCAGAGCAGTGAGTGTTGTTAATTATCTCGGCACTGACTGGTTTGCATTAAGACGAGGAACTGGTATGTGTTAGCATCTAGTAAAAGACTGTTTCCTAATTCAATATGTTCATCAGCAAATAAGGAAGGAGACTGCTTAATTTGTGATGAAGTATTGAAAGGGACATTAATGGATATAAAAAGATAGGGCAGCCAACTCTATGAATTCACAGATTTTTTTTGTTTCCTTAAAAATAATCAGAATCAGTGGAAAGGTATGTAAACAGGATCCCAGTTATACCTGGGAGACTACATGTACAAATAAAATAATATTTTCTAGTCAAATGCATGTTTCTCTCTCTCTTTTCATGAATTAATTTTCAATTGAAGGCCACTGAAAATTGTTTCTATTGTGACTATCTGCCCAATGTTACACATGTATGTTCATGTTGTCAGAAAAAAAAAAGTGTAGGGATTACAGATCAGACTGCTCAGTGCAGGAGTCAAGTGTTTGCCATGAGAAAGACCATGTCACTTAGAGGATCGGGCAGCTTCCAAAGTATCTGCAAGCATTCATCTTTGCACTCCTGAGCCAGGTGCTCTCAGAGTGAGTCATAAAACCACCACTTGATACTTGTTTAAACTTAAAAGACTGGGGCTGGAAAGATGGTTCAGCAGTAAAGTCTTTCCTGTAAAGTCTTTCCTGTAAAGCTTACTGAACCGGGTTTGAATCCTAAATACCCATGTAAAGCCAGATGAATAAGAGGAACATACATCTGGAATTCTTTCACAGAGGCTGAAGGCCCTAGCACAACCATTCTCTCTCTCTCTCTCTCTCTCTCTCTCTCTCTCTCTCTCTCTCTCTCTCTCTCTCTCTCTCTCTTTCTCTCTCTCTCCCTCCCTCTCTTTCTCTCTGTCTCTCTCTCATCTCTCTCTACTCTCAGATAAATAAAAATATTTTTAAACAAATTAAAAGAGTCCACTGAAAGGCTTGTGTTAACAGTGCAGAGGGAAACCGTGAGCAAATACAAAAGACAGTACCTCCATGAGCTATTTCTGGTGTTTCACTCAAAATCCCGTAGGAAGGAATGAAGATGGACACAGGAACAGACGCTTTTGTGCTTTTAGTTGGTCATGTCAAGTGGAAATCTCTTTCTCCAAAAATGTCAAGGGAAGTGTGAATGTGGCTTGATGCCTCCTTTTACCAGATTTGTCAATAACTCCATGTGATATCAATAAAAGAAATCATTCATAAGAACGACAGATCCCAGTGGCCCCCTGGGCATCAAGAAACAAAGCAGGATTGGTGTCTAAACTTCTGGGTTATCTTCAGACTGGATGCTCTGAAGACACAACCCGACAATTGGTCACTCCGTATCTAAGGAAGGCATCTCAAACATCGCTGAACTCCCTAAAATCGATTTCTTTATATTATGTAATTATTTCAATTTTCTTTGAGAACAGGAAGCAGTCTTTATTCCATGTTGAACTTTCTGTCTTTTATCTGTGTTGCTATTTACTGATTGTTATAGAATATGCATGTGCACTCTCTCAATATTTTACAAAAAGAAGAATCCATAAGGACAAATAGACACATGCACCTACATTTTCTTTTTAAGTTGGACTGAACTCATTTGTAAGCTCAATTTCTAGTCTATGCAGATACTAAAACCATCTTCTGAGCCCAAAAATATTGTCCTTATGAGTTAATTTCATTAGCTACAAAATGTTGATTTCAATAAAGATGCGTAACATATTAATCCAACGTCAATTCAATATATGAAAGAGTATTTTAGCTTCCACTGAAAGGAAAAATCTCACAAAAATCAATTTTTTAGTTAGGCAAAAAAACATCAAAGTCTAAAGTAGTGCATTAGTACTTTGTGAATAAGTCTTAAATTCTCACAGAAATACCAACCCTCCTTAGTTCACATGGAAAATTCTCTTATTTTGTTCCAGACTGTGTTTAAGACATAAAAGTGGCAGATCAGGATGAAGCCATATCAGGACAAATAGATGTCATGGATATATGCAGATAAAAACAATTTAGATTACCAAGTTAATTGAAGTAGATCAAAAAGACTTAAAGAACAGAGATCAAGAAAAATAATATTCCCAATGAGAAATAATTTGAAAATGAGTCATGTTAGTCCTTCAGGGAGGACAGTGGGTGTCTCATGCTAGAAAAAACTCAACAATGCCAAAGCTGAATGAGAGAGTCCCACATAAAAGTTAGATATCTTATCTTGATACTGCTTATTTCTCATCACACACACACACACACACACACACACACACACACACACACACACACACACACACACGGTTTCTATGTGAAAAAGAATGAGGATGATTTTTCAGTCCTACAGAAAGTGTGAGTATAAATGGGTCTAGATCTGAAATCTTTGGGTAAACTATGGATATTAGTAGTTGATTTTGATTTTATTTTCTAGTGATAAGACTATATACAAATTCCTCCTATTGGGAATTTTAGAGACTATCAAGGATGAAAACTTAGCAACTCCCCTAGTTTCTGTCAAAAGTCCCCAATTACCATTAAGAGAATATTCGTTGTCATGTCTGTTAATATTATTATAATTATAATTATTATTATTATTTTGGTTTTTCGAGGTAGGGTCTCACTCTAGCCCAGGCTGACCTGGAATTCACTATGTATTCTCAGGGTGGCCTTAGACTCATGGTGATCTTCCTACCTCTGCCTCCCAAGTGCTGGGATTAAAGGTGTGCACCACCAGGCCCAGCTGTTAATATTATTTATTGAAGACTTTGTTGCTGGCTAATGACTGGATTTTATGAACAAGTGGCTACTGTCAAAGAGAGAAGCTGTGGGGGAAAAAAAAGCAAAAGTAAAAGGGAACATATCAGAAATACCCTAAGTGATTCTTACATAAAATAGTTCTATTTGTTTTAATTTGAAGTAGCAAATCAATTTTTTTATTCTGTACAGATCTCCATTCGCCAACTCATCAATAAAGCCTTTCCCAGTCCAATTCCATATTTGTTTCCATAATTTTATTAAAAGTATCCATCTTCTTGCTACCATTTTCTTTAGTCACAGGTATACTTTGGCATTGAGACCTGCGCTAGGAATAACTGGTTCCTGTCTTTGTAAATAGTGAGGAGAGTACAGCATCAGAAGCAACCCTTTGGAGTTACATATGCATGTTGTTCAATGGAATTATAAAAACTAGTATCACATCCTTCTGTTTGATATAATTTAATAATTACCTTTATTTGCCATTACACAGAGCTGTTCACTACATAAAAAATCACCCCATAGTAACTGTCAGAGTTTAGTTTTTCCAAGGTTCATGGGGGAAGCAGAGCTAGTTTTTAATCTGTAAGCCATCTTTCCACCACCCAATGAAAATGGTAAATTTGTTTTAGGAGAAATTTGTGTTACACTTTTTTTTTTTTAATATATACACTTTTTTTAAATACATAAATTATCTATTTATCAAGAGTGAGACAGACACCAACGATTTTCAACGCAACCTAAAGCAGAAGTACAGACAGCCCTAAGACCTCAACAATAAAGCAGCCTTAATACTCATCCACCATGACTCAGGGAACTGAGTGGAAGAGGGGGGCAGAAAGGTTGTAAGAGCCATAGTGGAGGAGAATATCCAGAGACATGGTCACCCTCAGTAACAGCATACAAAGGATGGTGGAACCAGGCTGACTCCTAGGCTATCCATAACCCCCTACACCATGGACTGATCCAGACTGCCCACGGAGGAGGATATCCAGCTGATCGGGGACAGGGAAAGGGAAATCAGGGAATTGGGGACACCAACACATTTGCTCATTCAGTGCATCTAATTATGGACAATAATAATAATAATAATAAAAGAATGCTCATGCTCTATTGTCCTGGCTAAAGAGATATAGATGGAGAAGTGGATGGAAAAACCATGCCCCGTGTAGAAAGAAAGATAAATCTTCAAAGAAACCTCTTTGATCATTTGCGTTAATAATGGTGGTCTGCATGAACCACAGATCCGAGCCTTGGAGATATAATGACCACTTAAAGTTACGCAGTGTCAGCAGAAAGGAAGACATGTCACGTGTTTAGCAAGTCAGAGTAAGAAGATGAAAAGTTTGGGGTGTCTTCTGGCACCAATAAATCATTGACGCATCTTTTTAAAAATTTATTTATTTGAAAGCAGAGTGAGACAGAGAGAGAGACAGAGAGAGAGAATGTGCATGCCAAAGCCACTGCAAACGAACTCCAGATGCATGTGCCACTTGGTGCATCTGGATTTAAATGGGCACTGGGGAATGGAACTCAGGTTGTTAGGTTTTGCAGGCAAGCGCCTTAACTGCTGAGCCATCTCTCCAGCCCTGGGACAGCTTTTGTCTAGGGCTCCTGTATCTCTAGTGCTTTGTGTGGTCAAGTGAACAAATAAAGAACATGATAGACTTGGATTTGGGTGTAATACATTAGACTGCATTCCCAGTCCCTAAAATAAGTATTAAGTTAACGGAAATAATACTGTTCATGTAAAAATTCAGATTATGAAATTTATTAAAAATGAACCCATGAAGTGCTTTTTAGACTTTCCCCAATTTTAAACATTTGTCTTTAAAAAAATTTTGTATTCAGTTTATTTTCAGATAGCTTACTCAACTGAGATATTTTTAAGTGACGAATGAAATATTCAATTCATAGATTCTGTAACTGTAGCATTAGTAAAATACAGACTTGGGTAAAATATGCTGTGTGGGCAAGCACTGGCAGGTTCCGGTGAGGTAGATATGTGTTCTTGCACGATGTCTTAGAGATGCAGGAGAAAGTATCTGCACAGTTATAAATCTGTAAATCTCATCTGGGTACTCTAGTCTTCAATCAATAATACGCACATGTATATGGAGAAACTTCTAGACTTTCAAGATCGCCAAATCTGTATAAAAACATGAAAGGGAAAACATAAATAGCACTCTTATCAGAACACAGGATAAGGACAGCTACAAACTGCACAATCAGATTAGCAATATTTTCTAGGAAATAAATGAAAATGCCTGTAAAACCGTGAAAAGTTAGAGCAATCTTTTTACTACCCACTCTCATTTCTCTGTCATCTCACCCAATCAGATTTTCTGACCCTTGTTTCTCTCTCTCCCTCTCTGTTGCCTGTCAACATTTCCTTCTCGATACAGAGGCCCTATTCTCCAGAGTTTCAAATCTGTAGAGTTGGGACACACAGCAGGAGATGTGGCTGTGAGAGCTGATATCAGTGTTAGAGCCCTCCATCATTTGTGAAGTCAGAATGTGCTTGGCCCTGAGTCCCAGTGCAGAAGTCACAGCATCTAGAATACCATGAAGTTGGTACTGTCCTTCTGGGAAGGGTAGTGCCCTCCCTTCCTCCTTCTCGCTTTCTCTCGTATTTTAAGACATTTATTTCTATTCCTGTCCTGAAGCCCGTCAACATATCTAATTTTTGTCAATACAAGACTCACTCCTCCTTAACTTATCCAATGCATCTACACTTTATTATCCATTCTCCTCATTTGGGATCTCTTATTCTCATGATCATTCCATGTAGATTTAATAGCCTTCTGTTGACTCATCCATAAGAAACTGTGGCAAATTTAGCACCTTATACCAGTATGCATGTATGATCCAGCTATTTCAATGGGATGAGGTCCTGACATACCTTATCTAAGCCACTGCTCAGTGTCTCACCAGATGACAATAAAGGTTTCAGACGGACAGGTTTCTGTGCACCAGGGTTGAAAGAACTGGGCTTTTCACAATCATATGACTGAGGCTTTCAGTCCTATTAGTGGTTCACATCATAGTGGTTTTTTTCCTGAAAACACTAACAGGAAATTCCCTACTGGGACACATCCTGTTACTCTTTTAAGGACTTTCTCCTGAGTAAGTCAGGTCAAACTTGGATAATCCCCCTTTGGTGATTAACTCCAAATCAACTAATCCTGAAACTAAGATCTTTTTTCCCTTTGCTATATAGTATAACCTGATTTCAAAGTGACACCTGTATATGCTCAGCTGACCCACTCACATCCACCAGGGAAGGTCCATGTGTCAGTCAACCACTTTTGCCAGCTGGTAAGAGTGTAGAAGCCTTTTAAAATTCTATAAACCACTGTCTACCTCAGGACGAAAAGATAGACATCCCTCCATGTGCAAAAGACCTAAGTCTACCCAGGTCTGTGAAGGAGAGGCGGGGGCCACCATTCTCCCTCAATTTTTTAAAGGTGCTGTGGTTTGTTACTTTTAGAGGTTTACAAAAACAACTATTTTTAACCTGTACAGTTTTTAAGGTGAAGCCAGTGTCTTTAGTCAAATGCTATCAACAGACACATCATGAATTCTACATTAGGGTAAGATATTTCTTAAAGCATTCTGAAGGTCATGACATCAACTTGATGGCAAGAAAAGACAGGAGGCTGTTGATCCATTATTGCCAATTTCAATAGTTAATGGTTATTATTTTCAGGTGTGGGTCTTTAGCACTGGGGGGTTATGCTAATAGGAAAATCCAATCCCATGCATGAATTATTCCACTGCCTCTGGATGGTAAAGGAACATCAAAAATTGTATGGAAACTTACTAAGAATGTCCAAAGACAACAATGTTGTGTAATGTAGAAGTCACAGTATATAAATTACTCTCTTCCAGGATAATGATTATAAGAAGCTACCACAGCACTGGAAAGTCTAAGAAAGGATTTTTTTTCTTCCAAGCATAGAAAATGTACGTGTTACATGCCAGGTGTGAATTTCTCCTTACACTTAACAGCGATGGATTTTCAGTCACAGTCTTAAAACTAGGGATGAGTTCCTGGATTCCAGATGCCTGGAGTTCTGGAAAAATGCATAATGAAATCAAGGGGATAACTAAATGAAGTTTATTCTATAGGCCAAGCACCGTTGATGATTGACTTATGGATCCATGCAAGGAAAGACGTTGTTGAAAACTTTACAGTTATTTCTAATTGTGTTGATACAAATTTCCTTTAAAAAATTTAGTTAGGATATAGTGATTTATTTAACATTAATTTTGGCAACTCCGAATACAGTCTTTTGTCCTTGTCGTTGATTCTCATTCTTCTTCTCTCTTCAAGGCCACTCCCCACCCTGGTTCCATGCTCCTCTGGGTCTTTCTCTCATTCATGAAGTGAGTGTGTACAAGTGTGTGCATGTGTACATTATCAATATATACACAGTCTACACATGTACATTACAGTGATGCCGAGTGTTTTGATTCTCAGTAGATATGTAAGTTTTGGGGATTGTAAACTCAGTTTTTCTCATTTCCAACAACTTGATTCTATTGACTCATCACGACTTTCTTCCACTGCCTTTTCCAAAAACTTGACATTCCAGAACTTTGGTCATTCATTTGCTCTTTTAGGAAAAGACAATCGAGGACCGGTGAGACATAAAGCAACTCAGTCAGATATTCTGCTGTGCAACACAATTATAAACACAAAACTAGAATGGTGTGACTTTAAGTTACAGTGTCATTATTGCTGAGTTTATAGCCTATTTTTTCTGGTTTTTTTTTTTTGCAGATGAAGATATTTTCTGTATGCAAGTCCATTAACAGCAAGAAAATAAGAGCTGATGTTTCAAGATGACATCATGAACCAGGTGATAAAGTCCTTTCACACAAAAACTCTGTCTCTTTTCCCCAGTAGAGAAAATATTTGGTGTACTTTGTAAACAAATAATTTAGATGATGAATGAGACAGCTTGGCTTGGAATTTGTGTCATAGACACAGGGCCTTGGCAGGGCAAGAGCTTAGCTGTTGTTCAATTCTGGAAAAATACTGACTCTCTCACTAGTCACAAAGGTAACAGATTATTAGTTTGGACTTGATGTTGACTCCTTCTGTTTACCACTAGTAAAGAAATGGTCATTTTTAAATGTTTCTTTTACTAGTGTTTTGAGATATTTAGATAGGATGACGACTTTCTCCTGACCTCTACCTTTCATTCATTAAAAAAAAAAAAAAAAAAACTGGGCAAGGCAGGACTTTCATCAAGAGGTGAGACTTCTAGTTTTTGAGCAAATTTTTCCAGAGAGTTGTCACTTCAACAAAGCTTTACCTGAAATTCATGCAGATTGGTTCCTACTGCCTCGTTTGTTCCCTAATTAGCAGGATTCTCCTGCAGGCAAACACCTGTGAGCTTGCTGCTGGCTGGGCACCAGAGCCAAGTGCCAGGCTTTCTACAGAAATACCTTCACAAGCCTCCTTATTGTGGGCTCAACCCCATGCACAGATCTGTTATGCACAGAAAGAGAGAAATGAGATCAAGCATCCTAACATAAGTCTTTCTGGAAAGTCCCAGGTAACCCAAATGCAGCACCAGAAAATTATATAAAATATTAATAAAAATACATCAATGATTTGAGAAACTGAATGAATTTTTCCCACTTGACAGCTTATCAGTGTGTTGTCATTTAAAAATATATATATTTTTTACCCTAGGAGTATACCTCAGTAATGTTAGCCATGTATAATTCATACAGGAAAATAGATTTAAATAAGCCTGCTCAATAGTTCAGTGTGTGTGAATTCAACAAGCTAGTTTCTTTTTCACTGTGCCTGAAGCCATTTTTCTCCTCCCAGCTCCTCCATTCCACATTGTATTTTGGATCATAATATAATTTGTTTTCAAATGTGTATTTAAAGAAGCCAACTCCAGTGACAAGAACATCACCATAAAATGAAATGTAGGATGGTATTTTCATGTAAATCACATTTGATAAATATTTAAATTACCTTTTTTTCAGAATAAAAATGTGTGAATACACTTTACATTGAAGCTACAAATTATGCTAAAGGATTTTTCATATAGTTATTGTTAACAACGATGTATATTAATTTTTGCCTGTTCTTACATAATTCCTCAAGCCATTTTACGAATGTTTGCAAGATTAGAGAAAATCTATCTGAACTGGATAAGAGTATCATTGCACTCAACAGCTGATCAATCTTTCATTCAGCTTCAAATTTTAAAAATCTAATACCGAGTAAATTTCAAAGTTTCATTTTATTGGGAAGGTTGTGCCTTATAAAAATACAAGCTAATCTCACAAATTTTGATCCTGCTAACTCAGATTTTGTTGTTATTCATAACAAGTTGTCATACAATTAAACTTGGTATGAGATACAAAAAAGAATACTCGTGTACAGGCTCTCAGCATTCTGAATGCCAAGAGAATGCCTTTATAGGAAACTAAAATACTTATTCATTGCATGCTTATTGCTTATCAGGTACCGAGATGAAGTAGGACATTTTTATTAAAATTAATCAGGAGGTGGAGGCTGGAGATTAATTCAAGGCTATGTTCCACTACACAAGGAATTCAAGGCCAGCCTGAGATACTCAAACCCCTCCTTCCAAAATCAAATGTTTATGGAAGGAGTCAGAGTATTCAACATTTTTAAGTAATGAAAGTGAAGCTTTAAAAGGTTACCTGACTTTTCCATGATTCTAGAGTTGAAAGTCACACTAAACTCAAATCTAAACTTATTTGGGAAAAAAACCAACAAATGCATGTTTGTAATGAAAAGAAAAATTAATGTTCTTTCACTTTCTGTTTTGAACTAAATTTCTATAGGAAATGACTTTTGTCCATAGAGTTTTACTAATTGATATAAACCTATTTGCAATGATTGTTTCCCATTACTGAAATATACATTTATATTTATATATATGTTTATATTTATATTTTGCTAATATAGAGTAAACTGAAACTATAAAGCTACATAAATCATTTCATATTTAATGTTGAAGTTCTTACAAATATATTGAGGATGTACCTCTATAAGTAATTTAATATGAATAATTATTGAATAAATTTTATAATCTATCATCCTGAAAATTAAAGAACTGTAGCAACTACTTAAAATTTGGTAATTGTGGTGGCACACTACTTTAATCTCAGCACTCGAGAGGCAGAAGTAGGAGGATTGCTTTGAGTTCAAGGCCACCCTGAGACTACAGAGTGAATTCCAGGTTGGCCTGGACTAGAGCAAGATTCTGAACCAAACTTGAAAAAAAATCAATGAAAATAGAATTTTATTTGAAGAAATATAACTATCACTCTCCTGTCTTCAAGGCTCAAAAACTTACATTTGAATGATAAAAAGTATATTTAAGATGAAAGATTATTATAAAATTATGGCAGTTAATATTTTTCAGCAACTTCCTTTGTTAAAAATTAGTTTTTAGTATTTTCTTCTATGTCTTGAACTTTTTTTCTTTTTCGTGGTTGATCTTTGGATATTGATTCTGTTTTTTTCACTGCTCTTACTAATTTTCCTTTTACTTATTTATCTATAAATATAAATTGAAATGTTCCATTAATAATAAACTGTGATGTTATTCCAATAATGGACAAAAGGTTCCATTAATAGCAAACTGGGATTTTCCAACCCATGTCATGTTTCTTTAATATAAAAAAGACATTTATAAAATTGAACAGTTATCCAGTTTGGCACTTAGTTGCTCTATTAAAAAATACTATCAAATTTTGTCCCTTTACATGTAGAGATAATCATTGATTAATTGAATCCTGAGTATATTTTTAAGTAATGAATCCTATGCTAATTTATTTTACCTTTTATTGAGATTTTTTTAAACACATGAACATATTGGGCTTTTTTTGTTTGTTTGTTTGTTTTGTTTCTTCCGAGATAGGATTTCACTCTAGTTCAGGCTGACCTGGAATTCACTATATAGTCTCAGGGAGGTCTTCAGCTCACAGTAATCAGCCTCCCCAAAACAACATGTCCAACAAACTGGAACATATTGAAATTTGCTTC
>PVHP010023989.1:0-26867 GCA_004024765.1 Zapus hudsonius | reverse complement strand
GCTGACTCCTGGGTCCTTTGGACATGTCCTCAGGAGTCTCGCTCTGTGCTTCTCTCTCTTCAGTGATGGATGCTTCGGCAAACAGATTTAGACACTGTTGAGGTCAAGCTGTGCCCCGACCCAAGTTACTTCATACTGTGTAATATAATGGCTTTTAAGTGCGTGTCTTATCTCGGATGAGTTCATTTTTCCAAGTAGCATTTGACTAGTTTGAGTGCAAACCCAGAGGCAAGAGGACGACTGTTGGGCACATGCCCCCCACCACCTGTCAGGCACCATCCACGAGGCACAGACTGATACAAGGGTACCAGCCTTTTAAGTTGATCAGCAGAATTGGGACTATGTAAGTACACGAGCATATTAAAATCATACCAGAAAATCCAGACCCAAGAGCTTATCAGACATGCCAGACCGAGGAAAGGGTGCCATCCCCTCACCCAGATCCCATAAAGAAGAGGGTACCTAACATGCCAATGGTCCCACTGACCTGTCATCTCCCTACCAGGTGCACCAAGGGGCTCACAGGCAGAGAGCTCCTCACAGTCCCAGGGGCTTCAGCTCGGTCAGTACCTGTTGTCGACAGGGCCTGCCATGCATCCGTCCGTCTGTGTGTGCTGTTTGTCTGTCTGGACTTGGTTCTGAACTATGTCTCTACAGCATCCTGAGTCCCACATCTTGCCTGGGCAGCTGAACTCTTAACTTCCGAGGCTCAGGTCTCACCCTGTGCCTTGACTCTGTCTCAGTGCCTCCAACAGACTCTCTTGGGGTTTGTATCACCTCCTGCTTTTGCCTCTCTTTGAACTACTTGAACTTATCTGTGTTTTCTTAAACTCTGGTAGCAATTCTGTAACACAGTAACATATACATATATGTAACATGCACACACATACATATATGCATATTTCTCTGCCTATGTTTACTACGTGATATGCAATGTGCGATCTGAAAGTTAGCATTGATAGCTAAGACTGGAATAAAGGAACTTATGTTTGCCCTAGCCAGCTATCAAGGGGACTTGGAACTACTTGGCAAATTACAGCCAATAAAACCAACATAGCTTGTGAATTTATTGTTATTCAGTATAGTCTGACCTTGTGGAAAGCCACAAAGGGGCTCCACCATGCTCGTGACAGACATGAAGGCTTAGACTCAAGCTTGTTCCTTGTTGCTGTAGGGCTGTTGCTTCCAGGAGTTCAATAGAATCAGGGAAAGTTTACCAAATCATAAATTGATATTGGTATTTCCAATTCCAATTTAATGTAGCACTTTTTTCCCCCTTAACTCCGATTTTATAATTGTAGCTTTTAAAATCTTAACTAGTAATGTTAACTCTCAGGTCACATTACACACCATGCAGTAAATATATTTTGGCTTTTATTAACATAAAAATGGTACCCCATAAAGTTTACCATTGCATCTACCTGTTGACTTATCATCCAATATACAAAAAATTTCAATATTACCACTTAATATTACTAAGGACAAAATCACTCAGTAAAGTAAAATTTTTTGAAGTTTAAAATAACTCTTCAAGATATCTTATTAAATACATCCATTTAGAGTAATGTTGGGGATTATTTTTTAGTTTTTTGGTTTTTTGAGGTAGGGTCTCACTCTAGCCCAGGCTGACCTGAAATTCACTCTGTTGTCTCAGGGTGGCCTTGAACTCACAGCGATCCTCCTACCTCTGCTTCCCGAGTGCTGGGATTAAAGGTGTGCGCCACCACGCCCGGCTAATGTTGGGAATTTTATGTGAAATGATCTATAGGCTCATGTGTTTGAACACTTGGTCCCCAGCTGGTGACACTACTTGAGAAGGTTGTGGGACCTTGTGGAAGTAGAGCCTTCCCACCTCCCATTCTGCTTCCTACCTGCCACTGTGAGCAGCTCTCCTGTCCTAGCGATGGGTTCACTGTCTGGAACTATGAGTCAAACTGAGCTCTTTCCTTTCTGAAGTTGGTTCTGGTCATTTGTTCACAGGAACCAGGAGGTCACTGATGACAAGTAGTGTGCCAGTCATTTGAACAATTATTTCATGTTTGCTTTGACATTACTAATTTGGTAAACACCTAAGGCCATTTAGTTCCAGTGGTAGTCAATAACAAGGTTAATTTGGGGTTTTGAGTTAATTTATTTAACTATATATAAAGACTTTATATAAAAATATAAACTTTATATTTATATTATATTTATATTATAATTTATATTATATTTATATATAACTATATAAAAACTTTATATAAAGAGCATATATACTGTGTGAAAAGATGAAGGCAGAAGTCTTAATTCCATCCTTTTCCAATGATCTCTATTCCACCCAGCCCCTGTTGGCTCTCATTATTTTTAAAAATTATTATTATTTTGGTGTTTTGAGGTAGGGTCTTGCTCTAGCCCAGGCTGACCTAGAATTCACTATGTAGTCTTAGGGTGGCCTTGAACTCACCACGATCCTCCTATCTCTGCCTCCCGTGCCCTGGGATTGAAGGCATGCGCCACCACGCCTGGCTTTTTCCTTTCTTTTTTAAAAATCTAATAATATCTCCTGGAAATCACTCCACATAAGAGCTCTTTCTGATTTTCTTTGTGTAACTGTTCAGTGCTCCACTGTGTGAATGTCCCAGGGCGTTTCTCACCAATCTATTCATGCTGAGCATCAATGTTGTTTCTCATCTTCTAACCTTACAGATCATGTCAGCACCCTTATGCTGATACTGTTTCTGATTTGTAATGGGTAGCTTTCATATAAATCCCTAGAAGGGCTGTTTCCACGTTATGGGGTCAATTCATGGAAGATTTTGTTAGATGTGGTCTGTGGATTACTTGGGTGGTCATTGTACACTAACACCCTGGTTCATCCATGGAGCTGGGTGGACAGAGTCTTGGGACAGTGGTGAGCCGATGAGAGGAAGAACTCTCAAGAGACCATTGCAGTGAATAGCTCGTTTATTAGATTGGAGAGGGTTGCTTTTATTTAGGAGGAAAAGGAGAGGCAGGGGCATAAGCGGCAATGGAATTGGCAGGGGCAGAGTGGCCTGTGGATGTCTCATGAAAGGATTGGCAGGGGCCAGTAACCTGTTTATGCCTGGTTTGCATAGATAAGCTCGGGGGACTTTCTCGGCCCCAGTGGTGGTAGTTATTTGACTTTAGGCAAGTAACAGATGGCGGTGGCTGTAGAGGAGCTGTGACCTTCAAACTTTCTCATTGCCCTGGCTTGTTATCACCTTATAGCTGAATAATGTGAACTCCAATAAACTCAGGCCTTGAAGTGCCTGGATTTATCAGGGTTTGCTGGGGCCCACCAGGTGGCTAGAGGTATGGGGAGGGAAGGAGAGGGCAGAATTCCTGCCGGTCTCAGGATGAGATAATTGGGGTTTCAGGCCAGTCTCCACTTTCCTTTAACCCTATGTCTTCCATGGCTCTCATCAGGGTCCCACAGTTAGACATCATCAAGTTCTCCCCTTAAGTGCCATTTTGCATCCATACAAGCTACAGATGACAAAGGTACCCTGTGTGTTATCCTCACCTTTCTCTCTATGCTAGTCAAGAGGTCATGTCGTAGGAGTTTTATGTTTCCTTATGAGTGAGATTGAGCAGCTCTATAAATATTAAGAGCCATTTGAATCTTCTTTTCTGTGATCTATGCTTATAGTCTACCATTATTTACTAAATCATAGTAGAATTTTGATTTATTTATTTTTCATGTTTTTTATTTATTTGTGGTGGGGGGTGAAAGGGGGAGGTCATAGGGTCCCTTATCACTGCAAATTAGCTCCAGATGCATGCTTCACTTTTTGTGCTTGGCTTTACGTGGGTATGGAGAATTGAATCCAGGCCAGGAGGCTTTGCAAATAAGCACTTTTAACCACTGAGTCCCTGTAGTCTAATTTTTAAAAGACTTGAACCCAGCTCTTCCCTGATGCAAGCAAGGTCACTTTAACTTACATCTACTAGAGATGGATGCCAAACAGAAATCAAACTGATATGGAAAGCAAACAAGAAGGAAATATTTGCTCCCTCACTCCTAAACGTACTCCAATCAAAAAGCATTAGGGATGTCACTGCTAATCTTCCTGCAAAGACCTTACCAGAGTATTCTGGCACCTAACCAAATCTTGGCCAGTCTGCTGATTTTGTTCAAACATGGTGTTAATGAAACAAAGGTTGCAGTTTCCAATCCCCATGTGTGCTGCAGGCTCTGCACAAGGTGAAGCTGTCCCCAGCCAGCCACGGGGATGCCCAGCTGCCTGGCATTCAGACAGAAGTCTCCAAAGAACACCACGAGGAGAGGGAGGGGCAGGGGCGTCATCTCCAAGTGGAATTTGCCCAGGGGGTGAGTACTGAAGCTTTGGGTTCTATGGAGGCCTGATGCTAAGTTCTGCCTGGGAATTTTGCTGTGAGGTCAGCAGCCATCAGGAAGACGCATGTGCCAAGCAGAAAAGCAAGCAAGTCCTGCCTCATGTTTTTCCTCAAGTTGGCTGCCTCATATGGAGGGGACACAGGGCTGATCCCAGTCACAGCTCTAAAGCTATGTGCAAAGTCCCTGTGTTCTTAGCAATCTATTGTTGCATAAAATTTCTCTACAAGAAGGCCTTCAAGGAAGTAGACATACATCATCTCTCACAATTGAGGAATTCAGGAACTGGTTGGCTGGGTGATTCTTTCATGAGGTGTGGTTAAGATGTCAACCAAGGTTGTAATCTGAGGTGTGATTGGGGTCAGAGAGCCTACTTCCCAGGTAGTCACTGTTAAGTTCTGAATGTTTGGTCAACTCTCATCCACAATGTGATGATATTTGGATGTGAGAACCTTGGAAAGTGATCAGATTATGAGGGCAGAGCCTTCAGGCATGACATTAGTGTCTTTATAACACAGACCCCAGGGACTGGAGAGATTGCTCAGCAGTTAAGGTGTTTGCCTGAAAAGTCCAACAACCCGAGTTAGATTCTCCAGTACCACATAAACCCAGCGGCACATGCAGCTGGAGGCCCTGGCACACCCATTTTCTCTTTCTGTCTTCTATCTCTCTCTACTTGCCAATAAAAAACAAACAAAAACCAGAAAACAAACCCCAGGGAGCTCCCTCACTCCTTCCACCGTGTGTGGACACAGAAAGAAGTTAACCATCTGATAACCAAAGCTCTGACTTGATATCTAAGTGGCTGACAACTTGACTGTTGTTTTAATAAAAAAAGAAAAAGGAACAGGAATGAGTCTGCTGGTCTCATGCTGAAAGGAGAGCAGAGCAGAGAGCACTCCTGCTGTTGGACCCAAGGCGCTGGCTGGGCTGGGAAGAGGCACAGATCCCTGCTGTGGGTGGAGGCGTGTCCAGCTGGCTCACCGGGTAGCAGGGGACCACTTCATGTCACAGACCTGGAAGTGGCTACTGGGGCGCCACTGGGGCTGGCACCCAGGCTCCAGCCCACTCCATCTCGGCGACGGAGGCGGTGGTGGCGCGGGGGACCCGAAACCGGGCACCCATGGAGGCATGTCTGTGGGCCTGAGAGCCCGCAGAAGTGTCATAGCTCTGTGTGTGTTCAGCTCTGGAAGCATGACTTCCTAGGGGAAACATGGTTCCCCATGTGTTACAGCGCAGTAATGGGCAAAGACACGGGAAAAAGCATCCATGGCAAGAAATCCCATGACAAGAAATCCCAATCTCATTTTATTGTAGCAGCATCGTGGGTTAAACAGAAATTGAGGAGGAGGGAGAGAAAGAAATGGACAACAGGGATTGGCAGAAATCAGCAACCTGTGAATACCTGCTTTGCATGTGGACTCACGAGCTTGGGCATGTATCAGATGGTGGGGGTAGAGGAACTGCCACCTTCTAGGCACAGCTGGGGTGCGAACCTGGGTCAATGTGGCATGCTTTTTTGGGGGTTGGGAGTCTCAGAGTTGAGGGTGGAGATAGGGAAATGCCTACCGGGTTAGCCACCGGGGTTTCTGACCTATTCTTCAACACCCTCTTAACCCTTTGTCCTCCGTGCCCTCCTTAAGCAATACCAACACTTGACCTTGGTTTTTCCAGACTACAGAACCAGAAGAGATTTCTGCTATTTGTAAACCACTGAGTCTAAGCTGTCTGTTATAACAGTCCAAATGGTCTCACGTTGCTGGCAGTTCATGCGGGCAGCTAGCAGGCCTCTCAGCTCCCTTCCAGGTAGACTTCCACGGGACTGTGGAAATCTCTTCACACATTTGGCTTCCTACACACATACAGAGATTAGAAGCCAAGGGAGATGTCACCTTGCTTTTTAGAATCTAGAAGTCACACACCAACACTGCTGCTATGTTTGGCATTTTTCAAAGCAGGTCTCAATCTGGCTCATATTCAAGAGAAGAGGAATTAGGGCTGTAGAGATGGCTCAGTGGTTAAGGCACTTGCCTGCAAAGTCCAAGGACCCAGGTTCAATTCCCCAGTACCCATGTAAAGCCAGATGCACAAGGTGGCACATGCATCTGGAATTCATTTGCAGAGGCCCTGGTATGCCCATTCTCTCTATCTGCCTCTTTATCTCTTATAAGTAAATAAATAACTTTAAAAAAGAGAAAAGAGGAATCCATCTTCCCATTTAGAAGGGAGGTGCCCACAATGGGTTTGGGGACATATTTTAAAATCACCATAGGACTTGCAGCCAGGCTGCTTTTCCTTTTAAAACCAAAGGGCTTCCTGACACCCTGGTCTCCAAGGCACGTCTGTTTTTCAGGTAACCATCATAGCAAACCTGAGGAGGATGTCACCTGTCTAGCTAAAGGCTCCTTCCTTCAGATCTGACTTTTTTTTACTCCTGCTTAGTGTCCTTTGATCTTTTATTATTACTATTATTTTGTTATTATTGTATATGTATATATGTGTTTGTGTGTTTTGTGTGCAGGTGCACATGTGTTTGCACATATGTGGAGGTCAGAGGACAACCTCATGTGTCATCCTCAGGAAATTCATTCACCTACCTTCTTTGAGACAAGGATTCTCATTGGCTGTGAGTTCCAGTTAGGCTAGACTGGCTGACCAGTGAGTCCCAGGAGCTCCTGTCTCTGTTTCCCAGTGCAGGGTTATAGGCATGAGCCATTGCTCCCAGCATTTTATGGGCTCAAACCCAGGTCCTCATGCTTGCAATGGCCGTCTCCTCTGACCTTTTGTAGCAATCATCCTGTTAAAATGAGGGGTTCTGGACCTCATCAAGTACTTCCATTTCAGGGGGACCTTGGAGCTGGTCAACCTTCACCTTTATAAATACATAGTTCAGGTACAACGAGCTCCTGGACTTTGGCAGAGGCTGGCACTTCCCTTGTTAGCACTGTGTTTCTGTGTTACCCAATGATCCTACCTCACAACACCAAGGGCAAGTTGGACCACATCACTTTTCCCTTGAGCACTGGGTCCCACACCTGGCAGAGGGAAGTGCAGTGGATGGACGGTGGACAGGTGAGTGGTTGATTCATGGTCAAAGCTGCACTGCACTGACTTTAAGGATACTTTCCCCAGCTGGGCCTGGTGGCTCATGTCTGTAATCCCTGCACTCAGCAAGCTGAGGCAGGGGGATTGACATGAATTTGAAGCTAGCTTGGGCTAAAGAGTAGTAATAGGTCATCCCAGGCTAGCATGAGACCCTGCCTTAAAAATAACAACACAAAAGAAAAAAGTTAATGTTAATATTCCCAATATCATCTAAGCTGTTATTCTTACAAAGAATATATGTTACATGATTCTTATGAAGCTTCTTGTCCTGATTAAATTCACAGAACGTACAGGAACTAAAACAATATGTTCTATAATACTGTGAGAGCATTATTAGACAAATCTAGGACTTGGGGCATTCAGTAACAACAGGCCTGGAGTCTTGATGGGAGGAAGGGCAAGGATACGTTCTAGATGAAGAACTGGTGAATTGCAGGTCTGCAGGTAGTTGCATGTGTCATCTCAACCGCTTGCTGGTACCTGGAGCTGCACTGGTGCTATAATGACAGTGTAGTTACAGCAAAACTGTGTCAATGAGTGTTGCAGTCAACCTTCTCTGTTGCTGTGCAGAAAGACCCCAAGCAAAAGCGGCTTGTGGAGGAATGGGTTTATTTGGTTTACAGACTCGAGGGGAGACTCCATCCTGGCAGGGAAAACGATGGCGTGAGCAGAGGGGTGGACATCACCTCCGCCACAGCACTGCAAAGAGCAGCAGGAAGGTGTGCCAAACACTGGCAAGGGGAAGCTGGCTTATAACCCCAAAAGCCTGCCCCCAACAACACAGCTCTAGTGAGGTTGTAAAACCCAAACTGTCATCAGCTGAGGATCGATCATTCAGAACACATTTATTTGTTTCTGGGGGACACCTGGATCAAACCATGACAGTGAGAATAGCCAGAAGGTACTTCCTACCCTTGAAATTGTTTACTGACCTTTATTGTCAATGGAAAGAGCATTGAGTCTTGTAATGGGTTTGGGGGGCTCAGGAAAAGTCCTTAAACTCCAAACCCTGAGTTTGTATCTGTTTTGGACAAAGAACTGGAAAAAACAGACTAAGGATAGTTTATATACCACTACATTTATTCAGGGAAGTCGGGGGAACAGGGAAAGGTCTGCTGACCAGGGAACTGGGAATGGAGGCGACCACGTGGTCTGAAAGCCGACATGGGAGTGGAGCATGGGCCTGGGGAGGGGAACAGGAAAAGGGATTTTATTCGATTTAGAGTAGGAAAGGGAAGAAAAGTCGAGAGTTCCTGCCATGTGAAAGGCTTGAGGGGGTAGAGCTGAGATGAGGGGGCTTACCAGAGCAGGGACCTGGAAGCTCAGGAGAGGTGAAAAGTCAGCAAGAGCCTTGCCTACCTGGTAAGAATCTATTCATAATTATTGTGGGGGGCGTGGCTTTCAAGCTCAGGTGAGCCTGAGCTGGTTGGTGGGCTAGGGGCTGGCTCTGGAGCAGGGGGCTGGCTGGATCAGATGCCAAAGCAGAAGGGTGACTGTGTGACTTAAGATCTCCTTTTTTTTTTTTAAGTCTTAAATATATATTTATTGTCCATAATGAGTTACATTATTCAGTGGGCAAACGATGAGTTGTTATCCCCAATTCCCCAATGCCCCCTTCCCCATCCCCAATCAGCTGGATATCCTCCTCCTCCATGGGTCGTCTGGATCAGTCCTTGTGGCAGGGGACCCTGGATAGCCTAGTACTCAGCCCGGTCCTCCTGGCCCAAGTGTGTTGATACTGAAGGGTGCCATGCTTCTGGAGAGTCTCCCCCCACCACGGCTCTTACAAAGATTTCCTTCTTGTAAGCCTTTTCCCCCTGAGCTTTCTAACAAAGCTGTCTGACTCCCTCTCAAGTCTCTGGCTTCCATTCATGACACAGAGTAATGCTGGTTAGCTGCCCTGCTACACACAGCTAGAAAGCTAAGGGAAATATATGAAATAACTATTTTCAGACACGAGCTGATTGGCAACTCAGGGCCAAAGGCTACAAGCAAGGTGAGACTTACAGCTAACCAGAACTTCTGGAACCATCTGCTTGTCCCAACACAGGGAGGGGACACCCAAAGCAAATGCAGAGAGGTCTCACTGGGTTGAAGGTGCAGATATTGGAGTTTGGGGGTGCTGAGGCAGGACGCTTTAGAACAGAGAAAGTTCCAGGCCATAGGCTTTCCCTTGAGTCTTGGGCTAGTGTGTGGGACAAAACATGAGGAGGTGTGTCCATGATCTGGGGAGAGAAAGGCTCTCGGGAGCTGGAAACCAAGCAGCCTGGGAGCCCAGGGGGACTTGGGGTTCTGCACACAGTGTGAGGAGACCTCCCTGACCACAAAGGGCTCAGAGTAGAGGACTGGAAAGGCCATGAAAAGGAGCCCAGAACAAAGGAAATTCTAGAAGAGGTTCACATGTAAATAACCCAATGACCAAAACAAGCGGCACATTGTTGAAGGGCAGACAACAGAAATGCCTTTCACATTTGATGATAAGTGCATTGTGACTTGTTAATGCTATTTCCCAAGCCTTTTAGCTAGCGTCATACTGTTTGGTGAAAGACCGAACGTTTCCCCCTAAGATCATGGCAGGGGAGGGAAGTTGTCTTTCATCACCTCTGTTAATATTAATCTGGGGTCTTAGCCAGTGCCCGGGGGTCAATCAAAAAGAAACAAAAGACACGCATATTGAAAGGAAGACGTAAGACATAGTTTGGATACGACAATCTCAAGAATTCTGTAAAAATTCTAATAAAATCAAGAAGTGAATGATACATGATTGGTGTCCTGTTTGGATGTAAAATGTCCCCCACAGGCCTGAGTGTTTGAACATTTGGTCCCCAGCTGGTGGCGCTGTTTGGAGAGATTGTGGAAATTTTGGGAAGAGGGCTTAGAGGAAGGAAGTGGGTCACAGAGGAATCAGGGTTTTGAGGGTTACAGCTTGGCCCCAATTCTATCCCTAAGTGTGTCTCTGCTTCCTGGTCAGCTGCCAACTGTGATCAAGGCATACCACAGACTCTTGTCAACAGGACCCCAAAATATTCCCCATGGCCACACCTTCCCTGCCATGATGGACCCCATGTCCTCATGTCCCCAGCCATGATCAGCCCTTTGGCCTCTAACTTGCTTATCATCAGATATTTGCACACAGTGACAATAAAAGCAACTACTCCATGCCCCAGAGGGTCATCCACGGGAGGCGTGGTTCCCAGTGTAGCCATCAGGGGCAATGGTGGGGGTTTAGAAATAGGGCCTAATGCCAGGCGATGAGGCCACTGGGTTGTTGGAGCCATTTTCTGGAGTGGGTCAAGGGACCTGATGGAACTGGATTAGTTAGTTATCAGTGCAGTGCACTGTTAACAAGTGAGTTTGGGGGGGTGGAGAGATGGTTCAGTGGTTAAGGTACTTGCCTGACAAACCTAACAACCTGGGTTCAAATCCCCAGTACCCACATAAGCCACATGCACATAGTGGCACCTGCGTCCTTTGTAGTGGCTGAAGGCCTTGGCACGCCCATTCTCTGTCTCTCTCCTCTCTATATCTCTCTGCTTGCAAGTAAATAAATATTATTTTTTTAAAAATTTAAGTGAGTTTGAGGCCAGGCATAGTGGTGCATGCCTTTAATTCCAGCACTCTGGAGGAGGAGTGCCATGAGTTCAAGGCCACCCTGAGACTACATAGTAAATTTCAGATCAGCCTGGGTTAGAGAGAGACCCAACCTTGAAAAAAAAGTGAGTTTGGCTTTCTTAGCTCGCTCTCTGTGTGATGCCCCCTGCCTACCATCAGAACCTCAGTGGAGACCAATGCCAGCTCCTTCAGGTCTCTCAGCTAGGTAACCTTTTCTGTCTCTTTCTTTCTTTGTTTCTCTCTTTTTTCTTTCTTTCCTTCCTTCCTTCCTTCCTTCCTTCCTTCCTTCCTTCCTTCCTTCCTTCCTTCCTTCCTTCCTTCCTTCCTTCCTTCCTTCCTTCCTTCCTTTTCCACGTGCACATGTGTGTGCTTGTGTGCGTGGTGTATACCCAAATGTGTATAGATTGGGTGCACTTCCTCTAGACTGGGTCTCTTCCTCAACCTGGTGCTGCAGCCTGTCGGGGAGCCCCACAGATTCTTCAATCTCCGCCCCCTGTGGACTGAGATTACAGATGTGTGTGTGTCCACACCCAGCTTTTTATGTGTTCTGAGGAGTCAAGCTTGGTATGAGAGGCCCTCATGCTTCAGTCGCTAGCATTCTTAACCACTAAGCCGTCTCCCCAGACCAAATCTTTTCTTTATAATGTACTTATTAGCATCAGGCATTTTATTATAGTAACATGAAGTAGGCTGAGAGAGTGAATCTAGAGGGGGCACAGATTATAAAATCAATATTAAAAAACTAACTATAGGTTTAGATATTAATACACACAATTAACATTAAATAAAATTAAATAAATAAATAAAATTAAATAAAAATACTGTTAATAAGATCAAAGACTAATGTTTTAGGAATCAATCTTCCTTTTTATAATTTTTTTGGAGCATCTGTCTCATTCTAGCCCAGGCTGATCTGGCACTCACCCTGAAGTCCCAGGCTAGTTTGGAACTCACAGCAATCCACCTACCTCTGCCTCCTGAGTGCTGGGATTAAAGGTTTGTGTCACCATGCCCAGCAGAGGGAGAGAATGGGTGAGCCAGGGTCTCCAGCCACAGCAAACAAACTCCAGATGCACATACCACCTGTACATCTGGCTTTACGAGGGTACTGAGGAATCAAACTCAGGTCGTTAGGCTTTGCAGGCAATAGGCTTTGCAGGCAGACAGCTTATCCTCTGAGCCATCTCTCCAGCCCCCTCACAACTCTTTATAAGAATAATTTGGGGAAGAAATGTTGAGGCATCACCACTTACCCTGAATGCATGGCTAGAAGCAAGTTTTCCTTCAAGTTGCCCAGGTGCTGTTTGAGCAGAGACAAGTCACTGAGGGATGCGATCGGGATCTTGGGACACGGAGCTCCCTGGTTGGAGCTGAGCTGGCGTTCAGGCTGGTGCCTGTGGTAGGGAGTGTCTACCGTTGGGTCAGGAACACTGACATGGGACTGCTCTCTGCTGTCCTCATATGAGGAAAGTGAATGGTTAACTCCTTTGACCTTTCTTTGCTCTCATATTCAGGCAGCCAAGCTCAAAGTCTCAGAGTGAACATGGGAAAAACAAAGGCAGGTGAAGCCACCAGTCAGTGAAAACTGGGCTCACGCTGGTGCTTTCCTAAAAGCTAGTGCAAATGTGTCTCCTATAAACCACAGCCTCTGGGGCTCCTCAGGGCCCAGGGCCTGGCCAGCTGGGGCCCTGGAGCCAGTGAGGGGAGCACTTCACTCAGCACATGTACTTTAAAAAACATTTTTATTTATTTATTTGTAAGGAGAGAGAGAGAGAGAGAGAGAGAGAGAGAGAGAGAGAGAGAGAGAGAGAGAGAGAGAGAGAGAGATAAGCGATAAGAAGACCGAGACAAAGTGACACAGAGACAGAGAGCACTCCCAGGAAATGGACAGACCCCTCTGTGGTAGAACAGACAGCACCTTTCTGGGCGATCTCTGACTCTCTCGGGTCAGCAGCCCCTTTAGGCCTTTCTGTGTATTGCTGCTTTTTAGTTTTTAGCTCAAGAGGAAGTTACATGGTCAGCCATTATAGCCAGCTCCCCTAATTCGGCTCTTACATGCTTGCTTCAAAAATGTTTCTAACCAGACTGGGATCCATTCTTGTTGGGCAGAGACTAACAAAACAGGTGGAACAAATTTCTTTCTTTTTGTTTTTAAACACTTACTGACCTTGTGGGTGCCAGACATTGTCTTCTAAAGATAGGTGAGGGACATGGGTGAAGGTCACTGGAATGAGCCTGGTTTTGGAGGGGTGACCAACAGGCTCAGAAACATCAAATGCCATGGTTTTGGTTTTGAAAGTCCTCCAAAGGCCATGCGGTGAAGGCTAGGTCACTAACCTGTGGCACTTTAGGGAGGAGGAGGGGTTAGTGGAAGAGTGAGGTCACCGAGGGGGGTGCTTTGAAGGGGTTGCTGGGAACAGGATTCCTTGTCTCTTTTTCTTTGCTTCTCGGCTACCATATGGTGAGCAGCTTGGTTCCCCATATGCTTCTGCCATGGCAGTCTGCCTGGCCATAGGACAATAAGCCATGTGACCAAGCAACCGTGCACCGAAACCGTGAGCCAAAATAACCTTTAAGTTGCTGCTCCCTTTAAGCTGATTGACACCATAGGGTGGTGACAATGTCCTGGACAAGGTACTGTAAAACACCCCGGACTGTAGCTTTTCTGTCTGGAGAGGGTACTGACCGAAGGCTGCATCTATCAGTCATTCTTTCAGCATGGGCCAGAGCAAGCCTTTCGGGTAACACTTGATGGTCATGTTAACAACATTTGGGGCTGTAATATGGTTTCTTCAAGAAATGCATGAACAAGGGGCATAATGACATCTCCTGAGAATTAAATCTTTACCAAAAAGATCCACACACAGTCGATGAGGAGTTTTACTCTTAGGCTACCGGGAGTCCTCTCTAGGTGTGCTAGGGCACACAGACTTCTCCGGGTGTCTCTTCCATGTGGGAAGCTGGGGCTTCTTCACAGCATGGTCACCCCAGGGAACTCAGTTCACACGGCCATCAAAGGTTTCCAGAGTGAGTGTTTCGGGGTCACTTTTGGGTTTAACTACTTAAAATTCCTAAGTGAGCTGGAGCCTGTCCTTTTCTTTTTAATTTGAAAAAGAAGAAGCTCTGGTCTGGAGAGAGCTTGCTTAATTTGAGAAGAGACTTCTGCTGTGACTGTCCCCTTGGCAATGAAAGCAGAGACAGCAGCGATGGCAAACAGATGCTTCTGGAAGGAGTGTTTGCAAGGATCTGAAATTGGCTATGGTGGTTTGGAAGGAGGAAGCTACTGAAAGTCAGCTTTCCTAAAATATAATTATGTTGCTCGGTATCATTTAGGCACAAATCAGTGGATGCTGTGTTACCGAGGAGAGACTCATTGTAGGGAGTGGTGCGTTGGACACAGGAGAGCCGAGACCTCGTTCAACTGGTCGGGGTTGGGGTGGGTGGAGGGCAGGCCTCCGCTTAGCTCTGAGCAAAGATGCAAAGAAGGTCCTCTTGCCTCTCTTTTAAGAGTCTGCTCTTTAGTTTTTGCCTTTCTTTATAGGATCACTACAGTGACTCCATAACAATCCTCACTTCTTTTCACAACATGGCACTTTAATTTGAGCTGATAGCTTCCATCTGTTCCTCCAACTATTTCTGAACAAGACCCCGACTGTCCCTGCTGCAGTTTTGAACCTGGCACACAAGACACGAGTCCTTTCCTACTAGGAACCTGTGCCAATTGGCCCAGAACCCTTCTGGTGTTAATACTAAGTCTCCTATCCTAGCTGGATGTGGTGGTGCACGCCTTTAGTCTCAGCTCTTGGGAGGCAGAGGTAGGAGGATCGTCGTGAGTTCAAGGCCAACCTCAGACTACACAGTGAATTCCAGATAAGCCTGAGAATGAGACCCTACCTCAAAAAAAGGGTCTTGTATCCTGGGGACCCCTGAGTCTTCGGCACCCATGTGTAGGTCAAGGGCAGTCCTTGAATCAGATGCCCACCTCAGGCAGGATAGTCACTGGAGAGCAGGAGGTGGGTTAGAAGTGGATTCGCATCCTTATGTAGGAGTGGGAGCTTCTCTGAGGAGAGGCTTTGAGTTGGGTGGCAATGATCAACCTGTCAGGGTAAAACCACAGCTGGGCGATGACTCATCGGAAGGGAATGAATGGGGCATCGAGAGGGTCGCGAGCTGGCATCACAGTGCCTGGTTTCTGCCCTGAGTGGCAGCAATATCTCACTTCCAGACAACCCGGATTCAGAGCCCCAGTGTCCACATCTGTGTGACCACAAGATGGGACGAGACTGTCCTTTACTTTTTTTTTTTTAACTTGTCCTAGAATTTCGGGTCCAGATGTGGTCCGCTATCATCATTACTAAATTCTTTCCCTTCTTTCCTTCATCTCTTTCTCCCATCATCTCTTCCTTCTCCATTCCAAGCACTAATCTCTTTCACTCCAGAAGACCATTAAATCAATATGATTTATACTTGAGTAGGTACATGAAGACATGAGTATTATTTCTAAGGCATGAGTATTATTTTGTGTATGCATTTTAACTTGTGTGCATTATGTTATACTGTAACCCTCATTCCTAACTTTTTTTTTCCTTTTTTGTTTCCTCGGGACCATTTAAAAAAGGTGTCCATGGTGTTGTCTATTGGTCTTCACAGTGTCTTATGTAGTAATATTTGAGGGGCGCTGTTTAATATTGCAGAACTGTTATCCAGTTCTTGGTAATTTGAAGCAAATTATAAGTGAACTTTCTGGATCTCTCAAGGGGTCAAAGTTGTCTGCCTTTGGTCTGCCTGATGGGAGTCAAATGTCCATCTATGGACACGTAAGGGAAGAGGGTGGTGTTGAAGGTAGTTGTGGGGGCATCTTAAGGGCCTCTGCCTAGAACTAGGAAGCCTTCCAGAAACCCTCCAGATCTGCAGTCCTCAGGGTGGGGTGTGGGGGTGTCGACTTCCCTGCGTGGAGCTGGTCACACTCTCCAAGGAGAGGCAGGAAGAAGAATTCACTGGCTCTCATTCATATTTCATCAGGCACAGAAAAGTCTGGCAGCTGTTTAAGACCCCAGCCGAGGACCGACCTCAAATCACGCGGATGTCTGCAAAGCCTTACTGCTGTCCCCCAGGCGGCCAGGGGATGAGACCAGCCGGCATCCGCCCAGAGAGTTCCTGCGGTTGTGAGCTGAGCAGCGTCTCTGCAGTATGGAGGCTTCTGAAAGCCATGTGGAGCCTGGGAACAGGCTTCGGGTGGAGAGCAGCTGTGGGCTGCAGCCTTTCTGTCACTGCCTGCCAACGGCTGGGAGGGTGGATTCCATTTCAGGCAACAGCCATTCACACTGGGTGGCCTGGGCCTGGCCGCCCACATCAGTGCCAGAGGCCCAGCAGGCAGAGGAGCTGAGCTCCCTTTGGGGGACCCTGCTGGGGAAGGCTCCGCTCCCCCACACTTCTGGGTCTAGCCAGACCTCTGGGGCTTGAAATCTCAGGTCTGAGAGGCCAGGGTGGGAGTAAGGATACCAGTGTCCCCCAATTGACATGCTTCCCACCCAACTTCACAGAGGCATATCTTGGCCTGTTCTAGGTCGTAACTAGCTTTGTTCCTTTGAAGATGGAAAGCAAATAAAAACAACAATAAAATATAAAAATCCTAAATAACAACAGTAGCATCAACAAAGAGCACTGGCCCTTTCCTCTCATGGTTGACTGGGCATTCCTATGTGTGGTTTTTTTGAGTGCCTGTTCTATGAACTTTCCAGGGAGAAGGAAACTACAGCCCCAGGATTAGGCACACATTTTAAAGCAGAAAGGTCTTATTTGCAGTGACAGGATATAGGCTGTGCTAAGAGTCAGAGGTCACCTTAGTTCCCAGCGGGGCCACATACCGCTGTTTCAGGACTGTCTGGCACAGGTCTGGCTACTCCAGCCCACCCAGGACCTTGCTTCTCACGTATTCAAGGAAAGGTTTCAAGAGCCGCATCTTGACTAGAGTTACAGTGATTCCCACGCATTGTCCGTGCTAACCTTCTCACATGATCCTCGACCCCCTACGCAGGACTTCCTGTTTCCCATCAAGTAGAAAAGGGAGGCTCAGAGAACCAGTTCCGCTTCAGCAAGGAACAGAGCCAGACTTCAATGTAGAAAAGATTAGTACATGTGTGTAGGCTTGTGCACACACAGAGTAATGCGTATGCACACCCTCTGGTTTGAACACATAGTAATGTATATGCACAGCTGTGGTTTGAACACATAGTAATGTATATGCACACCCTCTGGTTTGAACACATAGTAATTTATATGCACAGCTGTGGTTTGAACATATAGTAATGTATATGCACACCCTCTGGTTTGAACACATAGTAATGTATATGCACAGCTGTGGTTTGAACACATAGTAATGTATATGCACACCCTCTGGTTTGAACACATAGTAATGTATATGTACACCCTCTGGTTTGAACAACATAGTGATTTATGTTGTTTATAGAATCATAGATTGTTTGAAATTAAAGTCACTTTCTAGGGTTTTTTTTGTTTGTTTTTGTTTTTTCAGGGTCTCGCTCTAGCCCAGGCTGACCTGAAATTCACTGTGTATTCTCAGAGTGGCCTTGAACTCACAGTGATCCTTGTACCTCTGCTTCCTGAGTGCTGGGATTAAAGGCATGTGTCACCATGCCCAGCCCCAGATTTTTATTTATTTATTTGTAAGGGGGAGAGAGAGAGAATATGAATGTAGGCACACCATGGCCAAGAGCCACTACAAACAACCTCCAAATGCACGTGCTACTTTGTGCTTCTGGCTTACATGGGTACTGGGGAACTGAACTCCGGTCATTAGGCTTTGCAGGCAAGCACCTTAACCACTGAGCCACCTCTCCAGGCCTCTTTCTCTACTTTCAATTTTCACAGAGAAAGAAACTCAGAAACGACTTGCCTTAGAGAACTAGTTCTCAAATTTCCACAAGCATTGCCTTCTACATATGAGCCAAAGCACAGATCTCTGGGTCTGGCTTGCTGAACCTCTAATTCTGTGTGCCTGAGAAGGGCCAGAGAATATGCAGAGAAACTTCAAAAGAACTTTCTATGGCTCTAGAGGCAGAAGAATAAGGCTGGCAGCACAAGTCAGACACTCGGAGCTTGGGAACACTGCTCGGTGTGGAGGTGTCCTGCCGGCCTTTAGCACAGAGGCTGGGGAAGAAGGGGCGAAGGTGCTGCCGGGAAGGAGACAGAAGCCATCTCGAGCGAGGACTGGGAACCTCAGCCCTGCACTTGCACAGACTGAGTTCTGCCAACGGCCTAAATGAGCTCAGAATTACGGTTCCTCTCTGAGCCTCCAGCAAACACACGAGGCCTGACATCAGAACTTTGAACCGGTGACCGTGAGCCCCTAGGTTTGTGCCTGTGTCGCAAGAGAAAACTGATGCCAAGTCCCTGCATCCCTGAGCCCTGAAGCAGGCTGCCAGAAGGCCCTCAGAACCAGAGCTGGGCCCCAGAGCTCACCTCATCCTTCTCGGAAACAGCAGGACTGAGATGGCCTTCCAGCTCCCTGGAGCCAATGGGAGGCCAGTAGAGAAGGGCTGGAGGTTGTCAGAGTCCCTGGGAAGTGGGTGGCGGCTCCGGCCAGCAAGCATCACCGCCTCCCAAACACAGGCAGAAAGAGCAGCTCAAAATCAGAAGGTTCTCCGACATCGCTACGCGAATCTCTCCCTCCCTTTTCTGTTTTTGCCACGACTATGAATGACATGGAGGCCCTGCCCTTCCCCAGGATCCAGAGGAAGTTCGCAATGGAGGATCCACCCAGCAGCACCCCCACCCCGAATATTCGTGTTACCCTGGAGACAAAGTAAACGATGAGGGGGCGATTTTCACTTTCACTGACTAGCGCAGCTGTGATCAGCCACCCTATCTTTTTAAAACTTTTATTGATAGCTTCCATAATCATAGCTCAGAAGCCATTATGATTCCCTCCCACCCTCCCCCATGTTTCTTCCCCCTCTCAATTAGTCTCTGTTTTGTTTCGGTGTCATCATCTTTTCTTCCCATTATGTGTAGGTATTATCAGGCACTGTGAAGTCATGAATATCAAGGTCATTTAGCGTCTGGAAGTTTGTGTTGTAAGCAGTCCTCCCCTTCCTTTGGCTCTTATGATCTTTCCACCATCTCTTCCGCAATAGACCCTGAGCCTCGGGAAGTGTGATAGAGATGTCCCAGTTCTGAACACCCCACTGTCATTTCTTCTCAGCACTATGGTGCCTTTTGAGTTATCCCAGTGGTCACTGCCATCTGAGAAAGAGAAGCTTCTCTAGACAAGAGTGAGAGTAGCGTTATCATGTGGGTGTGCTCGTTTAAAAACAAGTGCTTCTCTGGGAGTTTAGCCAGACAACAGTAGGTGTTGCTCCCCCAGGGCTCACGACCTCCTCCACTATATGGTTTTTACTAGGTCTTCAGTACCAGGCATGCTTTCCCTCCTGTGGAGTGGGCCTCCAGTCCAATTAGAGAGCAGTTGGTTTCCCCACAATAGACGTGCCACTATTGCCCCAGTTGGCACATTTGGCCTGGCTGGTCAGTCTTATTAAGGCTTGCAATGTCCACTGCTGTTCACCGCTGCACCCAGTCTTTTTATTGTAAAAGACTAATATGACGTCTGCTACCATTGTAAGACACAATTCATGCCAATAAAACAGGCTACTTCATCATTCTTGCTCATGCGGCTCTCCCTGCAAGTGTGTTTCCCCTTAAAAGGATTTAGACAACTGACACTCAGGAAGCAGAGACCCAGTTCCTAGGGTTCAGCTGCCACACTTCTTCCAGCCTTTGGATACATTGCTCCAAAGTACCCTCCTCTGCATTGTCCCTTTGCTGAAAGGCCCTGAGGATGTTGCCTAGCAACACAGGCACCCCCATTTTTGCTCAGGCTCCTGCAGGTCTTCAGCCTTGGCCCTCTGAAGACTCAGAGCTAAGCTGGGCAGCTTTCTGACCTTCTTCCCGACATCTGCCTGCTTTTTCTGCTCTAGTCATAGTGATGGAGGTGGGATGCCACCAGTTTTATGGTGTTGGAGATGATGTACAAGCCTCCGCTCATGCCATCAGGAAGCCTCATGACTGTAGGTCAAAATAAAAACCTTTCCTTCCATCAGCTGTTTTGGGTTGGGTGCTTTATCCCAGCAACGAGAAGGTGATGCAACAGTTGTCTTCCATGATCAGACCCTGTCTTAAAACATAAATGTAAGAGTAGCTTTATTAAATTATAACTATTTCTAATTGTTCCCTCTCCCCCCCAAAAAAAGAGATTGTGTTGGGACTGATGGTGTAGGCCGTAATCCCTGCTAGGGAGCCTGAGGCAAGGGGATCACAAATTCAAGTCCAGATTGGACTTTGGATTGAGTTCAAGACCAGCTTGGGCAACCTACTGAAACCCTGTCTGGAAATAAAGAGTGAAAAGAGGGTTAGAGGGCTGGAGAGATGGCTCAGCAGTTAAGGCACTTGCCTCCAGTGCCTAAGGCCCCGGGTTCAATTCCCCAGGACCCACATAAACCAGACCCACAAGGTGGTGGCCCTGGTGTGCTCTCTCTCTCTCTCTCTCTCTCTCTCTCTCTCTCTCTCTCTCTCTCTCTCTCTCTCTCATCTTTCTGCTTGAAAATGAATAAATAAAATATTTTTTTAAAAAAAGAGGGTTAGAGGTATAGTTCAGTGGTAGAGAGCCTGCCTAGAATGCAAGATGCCCAGCACCACGAGAGGTCTACCAAGTTATAGGCTCTCTAATGTTGGAATATACCTGTTTTCCCTCACTCTTGCCTGTCACTGCCCACCGCCCGCGGGGGCAATGATAAAACACACACACACACACACACACAAACACACATACACCACGTATGGGTAGAAGAATGCGCATTCTCTCTTTATTGCTCTCTCAGATCTCATTGCTCATACCCCATACCTGTTACCTCATTCCTCATTGCTCATCTCTCATTGCTCATATATCTCATTGCTTCATATCTGTTGCTCATATATCTCTCTTGCAGATATGCTACAGAATATATATATAGAGAGAGCTCCTTGCCAATCAGGGAGCTATTTATTGGTCTATGATAAGAACCTGTGAGCATGACGTGCAAATAGCCTAATCAGGACTACCTCCTGAAACTCATTAAGCCAAGCCCCTCTTGGCAGGCTGTCAGGTGCCGTCCAAGACTCAGTCAGGGTGTGCCTCCAAAGGCCCCCAAAGGCTTTCGCCCCTGACACTTGCCAAAGCAGTGCATTACCAAACTTTAAATGACTGATTGTCCTAAATTTTTATTCAAATTATTGTCAACAAAGTAGCCTAAATTCTTGACAGTTTATTGATATCTTGATAATATTTTTTGGAGAAATTCAGGTAAAGTGCATTAATTATTCCTGTCAAAATATTACAAATTAGGGCTGTAGAGATGGCTCAGCAGTTAAGGCACTTGCCTGCCAACCCTAGTGACCTGGGTTTGGTTCCCCAGTACCCACATACAGCCAGATGCACAGCATGGCACATACATCTGGAATTCATTTACAAGGACTAGAGGCCATGGCCTCCATTCTCTCTTTCTCTCCTTGCAAATAAATGAATAAAAATATTTTTTAATATTAAAAATTAAATTGTATGGATTTGGGAAAGATGACATGAGGTTAAAAATCAGAAAGTTGTGGCATCCTAAAGATCATGCAATTCTGTTTTTATGAAGTGCGAATGCCTATGCACGAAAAGCAGGTCTAGAAATAACCATCCACAGTGTTAAGAAGAAGCTAGGTCCATCGTAATGATGGACCAGCCAAATAAAGCGCTGCTGGAAATGTTTCAGCGGGAGCTGGTTCTGCTCGCATGGCTAAAGGACATCTTAGGCAGGCAGACTGAAAAGGAAGCTCTCAACAAATGGAACATTTTTTTTTCTCCTTGAAAGAGGATCTCATATAGCCCATTGGTTTCAAACTGCTTATGTACCTGAGGATGACATTGATCAGATCCTCCTGCATCTCCATCTTACAAGTGCTGGGGTTACAGGCATGCACTACCAGAACCAGTGCATTTTAATGTGTTTAAGCAATCATAGTTGAAGAGGTAGTAGAGAGACTGAGGTTAACTTTGCATGTTTTGATAAAAGCACAGACGTCGTTGATGTGCCGTTATACAAGCGTCCCTCCCATTTATATAAAATAGAGCCAAGTCATTTAGCTAACTGGTCTCTGTCAACGCTTGTTGTTTCTTCTGTTTTTATTCTCAGTTGCCTGGTTTTATTTGCCATTGTACCTGCGTTTTAGGAAATGTCATTTCGTCTCTAATTCACTTAGCTTTGATTCGGCTGCAACTTGAGACTGAGAGGGGTCCCTGGTATAAAAGAACATGTTTCATGCATGCTTTCTGAGAAGGGGGGCCCAGTGCTTGCTCAGATAATAGTAGGAACAGACATCTGCACTAAGCTGAGCTTCAAGATTTCAGCAGAGGGGTGTTTATTGAGAACACAACCCAGAACATTGGCCTCTGGACTGTCTTCTTCCTTTTCTTCTTCCTTCATCTCTTCCCTTTTCTCCTCTCCTCTCTTCTGCTTTTCTATTCTCTTTCCTCTCGTTCTTCTCTTCATCCTCTTCCTTTAGCTTTTGGAGACAGGCCTCACCATGTAGCCCAGGCTAGCCTCACATTTGCAATTCCCCTCTCTCTTCCTCCCAACCCCTGCAGTATAAGTATCCCACACTTTCTCACTTAAAGGAATTAGGTAGCAGGAAGGTGGGTTTTGTTCTTGTTTTGGGGCAGGCTCTCACTCTTGCTCAAGCTGACCTGGAACACACTCTGTCTAGCCTAGGCTGGCCTCAACCTCACTATGATCTTCCTACCTTATGCTGGGATTACAAGAGTGAGCCACCATGTCCACCTCAGCAGTAGGTTTAAAAGGAAACATTGTTATTAGATATATGAGCTTTCAACAAATGTACAGCAGATAATAGCTTTAAAAACATAGCCAGATTTTATGAATTTAAGATTATTATCTTTGTATATTGAAAAGTAACCATCTCACCAGTACAAAGAATCAAATTTCAGGGGGAAATACATTCAATCTCTCAGCTTAATAACAAAGGATACTCACAAAGCTAGCTTAGTTAAATACTCTTCAAATTTCAATGTTAAATTTTCTCAAAAAACTGCAAGGGAAAACTTGACTTTTTAAAAAAAAGTTACATGTGACATCCTTACAATAAAAATGAACTTTGAAAGTTGAAGAAAGAGGCGGACTTGAGGGTTAAGGTTATAAGCCTTTCAAGGTCGCATATTTATAATAACGTCAGCATTAGTGGCTAGTTACTTTGTGTCGCCCTGATCAAAATATGTGAGAGAAGCAGTTTGAGAGTTCAGCCCATAGTTGTTTGGTTCCATGTATTTGGGAGGAACATTATGGTGGTGGGAGTGAGTGGCAGGGAAGAGCTGTTGTCCACCACATGGTCAGTCAGGAGGCAGAGAGAGTGGAACAAAATCCAAAGAAACTTCAAGAGAGAATGCAAAACTTCAAAGTATTAGTGGGTTTCAATCGAGATCCCTAGCAATCTGAAAAAGCTAGACATGTCTTCAGAAACGTCCTGCCTCTGCATGTGGCTGGCACTGGAGAGGACTTTCAACTGTGGTTCATGACTCCAAGTGAGGTTGTATAACTGAGTATGGGGGCTTCAAAAAACTTGATAAAATTAAAGGTTTCTGAATCAAGAATTGGTGAAAATTAATTCAAAATCAAATGTGAAATGAACCCGAGGTGTTTCTGGTAGCAATCACCCACCTTGTATCACAAGCATCCGCTCAGCCTTGGTTCTGAACGAACACACACATGGACCTGTGCATGTCGTAGATTCAGTGAATGTGTGAGACACTGGCTCAGATTTGGAACAATTGGTATTATAGGTTTTTTTACTGTACAAAATTTTTTACTCTTATAGAAACATAATGGTCTAATTACAGAAACAAAGACTGTAGTATATTCTGCTGTCATTCAGCAGAATATCAAATTACTATACCTTTGGACTGTATTGTGTTGCAATGTTTAATTTTAAAAGTTGTTATTGCTGGGCACAGTTGTGCATGTCTTTAATCCCAGCACTAGGAAGGCAGAGGTAGGAGGAGCTCAGTGAGGTCAAGGCCAGTTTGGCACTACAGAGCCAGGGCCACATTAGCCTGGGGTAGATTGAGAGCCTACCTCAAAAAAATGCTGTTGAGGGGCTGAGAGATGACTCAGTGGGCAAGAGTACTTGCTGGAAAAGTACGAGGGCCTGAGACTGCTGAGTTCAAACCCCAGCATCCATATAAATGACTTGGTGTGGCCATGCACACCTGTAACCCCAGTCCTGTGGGAAGCAGAGACCAGAGGATTTCTGGGACTCACCTGTCAGCCAGTGTGACCAAAAATAGCAGCTCCAGGTTCAGTGAGACTCTGTCTCAAGGAAACATCTTCTCTGGTCTCTGCAAACACCCATACAGGGCATGTGCATCTGTGCACACATGTGGAGATGCCACACCACATACATTATATACACACACATGCAAAAATAAAATTGCAGCTGAAGAAGTGGCTTAGCGGTTAAGGCGCTTGCCTGCAACACAGAAGGACCTGAGTTCGATTCCCCAGTGCCCATATAAAGCCAGATACACCAGAGTGTGCGTGTGTCTGGAGTTCATTTACAGTGGCTGGAGGCCCTGGTATGCCTTTTCTCTCTCTCTCTCTCTCTCTCTCTCTCTCTCTCTCTCTCTCTCTCAAGTAAATAAATAAAATATTTAAAAAATTGCTCTTATGTTTCTGGATTGAGTTTGGGATTAGGACAATATTTCCAACAATTTCTGCAATGGCCCTAAACATCAGGTTTAAGTGGAGCAAAAAAAAAATTTTTTTTTTTTGGTTTTTCGAGGTAGGGTCTCACTCTAGCCCAGGCTGACCTGGAATTCACTATGTAGTCTCAGGGTGGCCTTGAACTCATGGTGATCCTCCTACCTCTACCTCCCGAGTGCTTGGATTAAAGGCATGTGCCACCACGCCAGGCCAAAAATGTTAGATTAAAGAGTAAAACTAGTTTTCCAGGACCAAGTCAGTGGGAAAGGCATCCTTTTCTCTAGCAAGCTTTGCCAAGCCTGAGCTCCTTGAGGGGACTCAGATGGATGCCTGATTGCTTTTCCATCTGCTTGGCATGAAATCGCAGGCTCTGACTCCTCTCCTTTAGCAAGGAGAAGCATTTTGGTGGGGACAAACAGTGTCCTGCTTCTAGAAGTATTTGGGATTAATTTGGGTTGACATCCCAAGATTCCCCAGGGATGAGTCACTTGATGCACTGTATGAATCACTTTTCTCAGTTTTGTGGCAAAAGCTACTTAAAGGAGGAAGGACATCTGTTGGATTCCAGTTGGAGGTCACACTCAGTCATGGTGGGGAAGCCATGGTGGCAGGAGCACAAGGCTGATCTCACCACATCCATAGTCAGGAAGCAGAGAGATCCCACCCATGGATCATGCTGCCGACATTCTGGGTGAGTTTTCTCTCCTCAGACCTTTCTGGAAACACTCTCATAGACCCTCCCAGAGGTCTGTTTTGCTGGTGATTCTGTATCCAGTCAAGTTGACAAAGAAGATGAACCATCACAGGAACTTCCTGCCTTCCCCCTTGGATATTTTGGGTGTGTTAGTTTGTGTTGGAAGCTCAATTTTTCTTTTTCAAAAACAAAACTTAGGCTGGGGAGATGGTTCAGTGGTTTAAGACATTCGCTTTCAAAACCTGCTGGCTCTGGTTCAATTGCCTAGCTCCTACATAAAAGCCAGATCCAAAAAGTGGTGCAAGCATTTGGCATCAAGAAGACCTAGTATGCCCATACACAAACATACATCACACACACACACACACACACACACACACACACACACACACACACACACACAGAGGTAGGGTTTTTCACTAGTCCAGGCTGACCTGGAATTCACTATGTAGTCTCAGGGTGGTCTCCAACTCACAGCAATCCTCCTACCTCTGCCTCCCGAGTGCTGGGATTAAAGGCATGGTTCACCACACTGGCAAATAAAAATATTTTATAAAAACATAGCCTAGATTCCCCCCACCCAATGATTGATTGCTGCTCAAACAACTCCTAGCCCTCAACCGCAAGGTACACACTAGCAATCCTACTGAGGAGGACCCTCAAGGGAATGGATGTAGGGAGGAGGGAAATGGTGGTACCAACACATGACTTATTCATACAAAGTTTCTACTTAATGAACAGCAAGAACAACGACAATGATAAAGATATGGCCTAGGGTTCATCAGTGAAGTCATGCGTGAGGGCCTGGGCTCCATCCCAAGCACCTTAGCAAAAAGAAAATAGAGGCCTGAGTGATTTTTATCATCACGGGAAGTTAAGGAAGTGTTGCTGTGGGCAAAAGGGCAGCTCTCCCCATTCTGCAAAGAAAGCTGATGTAATATTTAACCAGCAAGTAGAGGCATCTGCTTGTGCAAAATCTGTCCAAGAAAGAAAGGAGGCTGCAGTTACTGTGGTGCCGAGGGGGAAATTCTTTAGAAGGTCTAGAGTCACAAATGATAGGTAATGTCCTTGAAGATAAGCTGTTTTCTCTAAATCAGCTTGGGGCTTGGTTGCAAAACACAGCAGGCTCAAAACTCTGGTGGTTTCTCTCACCTCGGAGCCCTGGAACAAGGCACCCACCACCCAGGGAGGGTCTGAGCACTGCCATGTCACATTGATTCTTATGTGGCTTCTGCCAGTGTTGTGATGCTCAGAGAGGTTTCTTGTGGTGTCCTTACTCTGCATAGCTGGG